>BGPR01020514.1:0-27792 GCA_013235015.1 Araneus ventricosus | reverse complement strand
AGAGAACAGAGAGCCACATCATCTGTCAGGCGTCCTTCGATAAATTCTCGATCTTCTCTCCGAAAGAAAAAATGGCCACTATTATTATGACTAGAAAATAGATAATGCACAGGTGAAATAGACTGATCGGTGTATCAAAGAAAATTTTTTCCATCCGCCCTTTAATTCTTAAATTCAGATGTGTCTTTGAACTAACCACTAAACTATTTACTTTGCGGTTGTTAAATAGATAGTATGACTTGATTCACGATATTTTTCAAAAATGATATTTACGTATATTTTAATCAACAACATTTTCCCTCGTCAAGTCTTTTGCCTATCAACACAAATCGGTTTTGGCAAACAGGCCCGATTATCAAATAGGTAGACGTGAACTGCCGAATAGGGCACAATATCTTTGAGGCTTCCAATGCCTTACTGATATTTTTTTATGCTTTCAAGTGTAATTTCATTTAGTGTTTTCATTTAATTTGGAAGAGCGCGTACACTGGAATTTATTTATCTGAAACAAGTATTGTTTAAATTTCAGAACATTATTCGTAGTGTTTTTTCCTCATGTTTAATTTGATAGGAGAAGACTGTCGTGTGATCTCAGTTTATTTTACCGTTTTTTCATTCAAAATATCCCTAGAAATTTTATATTAGATTATTGACTTGTGTAAAGTGCTTTGGCAATTTTTTTCACCACTCATAAAAAAAATTAATTATATTTTAGTTTTTTCTATATTGCGAGATATTTAGATATCTGAGATTTTATATGAAGGTGATCGGCAAATTAAATATAGTTCTTTTTAATTTCAGCGTCTTAAATTTCTTGCATGAAAAAACAATGAAAAATATTTGGTTTGTAATCTGAATAAGAAAGAAGTTGAAATTATATTGCCACATGGCCCGTTTAGTGCATAAACCTCCTGCTTGTATATGCTTTGTCAGAGTCATCTACATCTTAAACTAACAAACAATTTTCTTGTTGGCTCAAGCCTGCCCAATCTACAAAATTGTCAGAAATGCTTAGCTTTTCTTAACAAAATTTATTGTTTCCTTTTAACTAAATATAAAAACAAGCCACTTTATAAAATTATAGCTTATCATTCATACACAAAACACATGTTAAAGTTGTGTTTCGTTCTCTTCAGTTATTTTTATATATTCTCTAATTAATGTTTTCAGTTTTAGCACAGTTTATGTGCAGCTTGTAAGAGTATTCTAATCTTTCAAGACTTTAAAGAACCCAACCTTGCCTTTAGATTGGTAGATGTAAAAATGTGTACAAATGTATCATATAGAATCAAATGTATTTATACTTGATTCAGTGGCGAATCCAGGATCTGATCAGGGGTGGGCTGAGTTCAGAAAATTTGTGAAATGTCGTGACGAATATCAAACCTTCATGGGTCTAAGTGTAAACCAAAACACTTTAACATTATTAGACTTTTCTTTCTTTTGACAGTAAAATCATAAAGAAAACTACATTATCTTTCGATAATTCTGAATCAAAAAAACATTGAAATAACTGGCCAAAAATGTTTTCGACTGCGTCACCAATACAAAGTGACGACTTAGAAATTAGGAAAATATTCGAGCCTGTCAAGCCAGAAAGCAATGTTCTCATTTTAATTATTTTTTTTAAAAAAAGGGAAGTTAAGAACAACAGTTGTAGTGATTTTAAATAAAATCAAGAATTCTGCCAGTTTGTGCTGAAGCCCGATACTTCTGATTCGCCACTGCTTGGATTTGAAAACAGAAATCATTTTCATTTTACAAAATCATCAGTCATGGAGGAACCTGTGGCTCGCACCTTTCACCTGCCTCCGCCGGCCTGGAAGGGAACTGCTAGAGATAAGGAACGGGGAAGACCTCCTCCTGGGATAAGACCTCCCGCAGGTATAATGGGGAATCAGGCGTTTTTTTTCAAACACCTCTTGTAGGAGCGTGTATATTTTAAAGGAACCCATTGAAAAGCAGAGAGATATTTTCAGACGGCTTACTCTGACCTATTAGTCGCCTCAGAGGGTTAATGAACATCAAATAAATTGAATTCACAGACATCTAAAGAATATCAACTTCATGCAACTTCAATGATGTTCATATTTTTAGAAACTCACAACGTGAAAAATAAGTATATAGCTTTCATTTTGGCCCAACGTCATGTAACGTCTGCTAATCTGGTGTTATGTTATCATCTGGTGTTATGGATACGGGCAATATGCAGAATGAGGGCAGTGTAATTTTGTCCCACAGCAGGTGGTATCTCCGAAAGCAGTAAAACCTATTTTGAATAGGTTCCAAGCTGAATAGAACGGATTCTTGCGGTTAGCCCGCCCATTCCAGGGGGATTGCTGATTGTCCACAGGTCAGAGGGGGAGGAAGAGACTTGATCTGCTGCGCTTTTGGGAAAATCTTCTGTTGGGAGGAAGACACTTTTAAAACAGATAAAGGTTCTGCAGCCGCTCGCTTTTCGAATCGCTTTAGAAAGAAAACCGAACCACTCAGAGTGTTAATTTGTTAAATCAATTGTAATTTGAAAACTCAATAGTTTTCGAGATATTCTGGAAAAACTAAAAAAGGGAGATGAAATCCAAGATGGCGCTTTGAGCTTACCCCCAGGACCGGGGACTTTTAGTATGTTTATCAAAAGCTCCAAGCGAACATGTGTACCAGTTTTCAAAACTATATGATTTAATGTTTTTTTTCAAACCCTTCGTTGACTGGACTAATAGCCGAAATTTCGGTCCCTCGGAAATTTAAATGTAAACTCCTCGCCCCCTGGCGAGGTGTTTAGATGAACACGTAAGGTATTCGTTTTTGACTGTCAGTAGATGAATGATTTTCATTGGTTGCCAACGGTGTTTCATTCTATTTATAAAAAAAGATCAGCGAATTGTCGCCTGCAATAAGAATTATCAAAATAAAAAAAAATTCCAGGTTTTTAGAATAAATTTCCCTGACTTTTCCCTGTTTTTTCCCGGTCTCCCGAAATTCCCTGACTATTCCCGGTTTTCCAGGTTTCCCGGTCGGGTGGCCCACCCTGAATATGCATGGCGGGCTATATTGAAAGAGATAAATTCTGGTAAGTTTAGAGGAGACACAGATTAGTTTATGTTTAATGTAAAGTATGGGTACTTTATTGAATTATATATTTACTGTCTTTAGTGCAATATATTAGTGCAATATAATGATATTTACATATTTTATCCTGATTTTTAGTCGTTTATATATAGTCATGCTTTATAGTTAGGGTATAAGACTTTTCTTTCTGAATTCTTTCATTTTAGGGTAAATTACCCTGTCTGTTTTTTCAACAACAATAGTAACAGGGATGGTTTGTACAACAAAATTAATTTAACCTGGCTAAAGCTTGTCCACATCCAAGCTGCTATTTTAATTGTTGAAAACTCCATTTACTTGGATTGCCTATTTCATTATTTTTAATAACAACAGTGTTCTTTCACTTGTTGACATATAATGTTTAAACTTGATTTTTGTTTATGGTATCATTAGTAATTTCAATTTATTAGATTTTATTTAAAATTGATGTATTGTTCAAATAATGAATATTAGATATAGGATTTAATTCTTGTTTATTTCTGTATGTTTGTATACTGGTTTTATTTGGATTTAGATTATATATATATATATATATATATATATATATATATATATATATATATATATATATATATATATATATATATATATATGAAATAATGTTATGATTATGGATATGTGTAGGCCCTCACTGACTCCTGGCAGCATATTTACAAACCCTACCCTAATAGAATTGAGGCAGGAATACCGTCAATATCCTTGGCTACGAGGAGCAGTGACGTCGTTTTCAGCTCTCGCACGTAGCGTACGGCAATCATAACAAAACAAGAGTCGTCCTACTTTTCTTCTCCGTTTTCCCACAGTTGAGCACAGAAAACATTCTTCCATGGACTGTAATATTTTTAAAAAAGAAATTATTTTTTTCAAATATCATAAAAAATAAAACATCCCACACTGTAAGAAATTATACTAACAAAAAGTACACGCACGAGAGCAAAGAACAACGTCATCGGCTCTCGGCGAAGCGAGCCAATCATATTGTCCGATTTCCTGCCTCAGTTCTATCAGGGTAGGGTTTGTAAATATGCCTCCTGGCAACTACAATTTTCAGACCCAGTCAGCCACTGGCTCTCGCTTTAAATTTTTTTAAAAAATTAATTTGTATATAAATTTTACAATTTATAACAATATTTTTTATTGTTAAAGAACAAGAATACATACGAAGAGCCGCTGCTAGAACACATTAACAGATTTCTGGTAGTTCACTAAAGAAAAGTTTAAAAGCAGACGATCAATAATTTATATCAGGAACAACTACTGATCTGGATTATTTTAATACTTTCTAAAAGTGAAAAAATAACTATTCAATTAATTGTCCCTAAATATTTGTCAAAATCTTTCTCATACTTTAATAATTATGAACAAAATTTGAAAACCAGCAACTATAAAACGTTTGAGACGACAAAAGAATTTTAGGTATTTTAATTTTCCATACAAAAATAGTTTTTCATTAAAATTATTACACATAAAATTTTTTTATCCCGAGCAACACTGGGTTTATTAGCAAGTTTCTTTATAAAAGTAAATTTAATTCGCGTCCACTTTCGCATATAGAATTTTTTCAAACTTTTATTATTAACCAAAAGTAAAATTGAAGTAAAATTTTTTGACAAGAAACAACATTTTGTACTGAAGTATTAGAACCTATTTCTGTATTATTGGAAGAGTGTTCAATTATTAAATTGCCATTCTTTTAGCCATATGGTAAACATGTGTTCGTGATCCATTGAAAGAAAATTACAATCGTTTGTGAAAAAGTTGAGAGGAAAGTCAAACTGTGAGGGATTGTTGCAAAGCTACACAAGGGGCGCTATAATTGAGCCCGTATAATATTGTTCAAGTTCCCTCTCTTTACTATTGCTGTTCCCCTCTATTGTTAAGGCGTTTGCTTTGTTACATTGTACCATTCAAACAGATAAATGACAGCAGTTGCAAGTAACATGGCAGAAAACCTCTTCAAAAGAAAAAAAGTTCGGACATTTTAGCTCTAAGCGCGGTGATTAATCAATAAAATAAATTGAAAAATTTGAAATGAGTAACAAACTTCTCTTCTTAAATCTTTTATTTTTCTAATTTTGCAACAAAAGAGTAAGAAAAAAAATTATTACGCTTTGACTGTAAACCTAGTCCCGTTTTTGTGGAATTGATTGAAAAAGAAGGAATTTTTTCCTTTGAGAAAGAAAAATTCGTTCGCGTATAAATCCATGAGAAAAGAAAACTGATGTTTCCCACTGAAATCAATTGAAAATTATAATAATCAATAGAAATTTATTTTGGTGAATTGCATCACCAAATGTGGGATCTTACATACGAAAAAAATTCTTAAAGCGGTGTCTTCAAAGCGAAACCATCGCCCCTGAAAGGGATAAACAAAACATTTGCTGAATAAAAATTTGTGATTAAAAAAATGTATATGTTCCCGAATAAACGCTTTATTTTTTAAGAAAATGCACGTAAGTATTTTGCTCAGAAAGCAAAATCAGTTATGATCGCTATAAACGATTTGAACCTTTTTAGAAAGTCAGGGAAAATCCAGAATATTTTTCTTCATATATTATTTCATCAATTAATATTTTATGTTTCGATTGCTATGAATACTAAATGGACTTATGAAAATATTTTGGGTCTCGAGTACATGGTCTCCAGGTACATCAACTAATTTTACTGAAATTCGCATCAAGTCTATAAATAAAATAATAAACTGATAATGGAAATATTTAAATATTAAAACAGAAAATATTAACTTTGATCAAAAACAAATTACGTATGTACGCGGAATTTTTAGTATATTTTCTTATTTTAGTGTTAAGTTTAGTTTACAAAACTTATTATTTCGCATCTTCCTAGATTATTTCGGAAGACTTTTTTTTTCAAACGCAATATATGGTGTTTTATCTACCCTTGACAAAAGACTATTTTCTCAATATCTTAAAAGCTTAAAAATGAAATGGAAAAACACGAATCTTCTTGAAGCAGAAAATTATACAAACATTTTATTTAATTATTGGGGACAACAAATTCATTTTACATTCTCTAACTGAATGCAGAATTTGTATTATTATCGTATTACTAAGTAATAAAATTTTAAAAAATTGTAATATATTTTAATCAGAGGAATATTCTAAATAAGTTAGTAAAAACTTAATACTAAAAAAAAATCAAATGAAAAGAAACTGAGTAAAATTCTTTGATTGAAAGCAGAAAGAATTATTGTTTTCGAAATGCATTTAGATGAATGATATTTCTCGAAATCATTTATGAAACAGATTTTTCTATATTTATTAAAAATAGGAATATGAAAAATTCTACACTCTCTAAAAGCTTCAGACTGAAAGGGAATCGTTTTCAAATCAACGAGCAAGTTCTTACTTGAAACCCACAAGACAACAATTACTATCAGTAGACTGATTTATGACTTTGAATGGTCCTTCCCATCTTGTTAACGTGGTCGTTTAAAAGTTTTTTACGTCGACTTCCAACACTAGATGTCGCTGATCGCAACTCGGCGGAAACGATTTGCCTACGTATCTTGTTACCCTGCATTGCCTTCTCAGAGTTGAAAAAAAACGTTGTGCGCATGCGCGCTGGCTGAATCTTGGAAAATTTTCTCTGTGCATAACGTTGACGATATCATCAGAGCGCATGCGTACTACTACTAATCGTGTATGGGTAATTTCGTTTACGCGAGAATTAGCAAAGAGCGGTGAGTGAATAAGATCCTGTTACAAACTGTTAAACGTGTTTCCTTATCGCAAACAAAATAATAGTAGAATGCTTTACGGCAGGTTCGGCTACTTTTTTTCGTAAAAACCATTTTTAGAATTACATTTATCAAAATAATATTTTTGAGTAATATCCATTTTAAAAATTGAGTATAAAATATTTTTTTTCCTAAAAGTAATTTAATTTTCCTTTTTTTAAAGTTAACAAAATGCACTGCAATTCAATTATCAATTTTGAATTTTACAATAGCCGTAATTATAATCATAAAATATAATTATTAAAGTAAAAATAAGTGATTTAAATCTTTCTTACATATAAATTATCATTTTTCTTTCATCAGGCAGTATGCTTGGACTTCAAATATTTTATATGCTTAATTTGTATGAACAATAAAATTAAAATATATACTTCACAAAAAAGCACAATATCAAGTTTCTAATGAGATTTGTTGCTGAATTTAAGTTTTCATGACACCATGTGAAGATTTTTTTTATCGTAGTTAAGTTTAATTTAATTTTTTTATACGTATATTATTTACTAACATAATAAGAGTCGCAATTATGCCTTGAAAGAACCATGCTTTACAGAAAATACTTTAAAAAAATTGGAAGTTCAAATCAATCCACATGTTACCGGCAATATTTGAAAGCCGGCATTCTATAGAATGCAGAAAACTGGAAGGTGCGAAGCGATTAACATTTCGCACGTTTCCGAGGCATTCTATTGAAACCCAAATGACAAAGCGGCAAAGTATGAAAGACATCGTCCATTCGATTTTATCTATACTTATAAAAGGCAATATTTGTGTGCGTGTGTGTTTGTCTGACGAATCTATCGCATTTACAGCCATGACATTTGGCACACAGGTAGTCGTAATGGTGACTGAATGCACCTCGAAGCCGAAATTTTAAATTTTAATCTATGAATTTTTTATTTAATGTTTTGTGTTGCTTTGGTTGATTTTTCGCACTAATTTCTCAATAGAATGGTTTCGAATAATTGTACGACAAAAATAGATAGACCATCGGAAAGAGCACGCGAATTCCGTTCTAATGAAGTTAGTTTTGAATTTCTAACGTAATTTACTGAATTTTGAGAATTTTTTTAAAAAAATAGTCAGTTTTGCCATCTAAATGTTAGTTTTGTTTTTAAATTTGTTGCATCCGACTTTTTAATAACACTATTATTTTCAATTTTTTTCAGCTTATAACTTAAACCATTCCGTCAGATTTAAAACAAGAACGGTTAAAATTTCTTTTCCCGTTGAGAATTATTTTTCTTGATCGAGTTCCTCGCGCGGCACTTCTTCGGAAGGTTGATGCCAATTTTGATTGGCTGACGTGCAGTATACGTCATGACCTTCACCTGAATGAATTACTTCGATTATTATTTTCGGATTTGATTTATATTTTGCTTGCTGAATAATAATCATTTTCACGATCCAATTTTGTAATATTGTTTTGGATTAACGTACTCTGTACTGTAGCGCGAAAAAAAATAAGCAGGAAAATCAAAAAATGTATATCTTTTGTTTTGATTTTGTTTTCACGCCTTGCGCTTACTGCTAGTAAGAAATAAAATTAAGTGCAAATCAAAATAAAATTATTTCCGTCCTTGATGTAACATGTAGGTTCACATTTTATTTTGTTTTCTTTAATAAAAAAAAACAAAAACTTCGATATATATAACTTTCAATTTACTTTACGCATTTTGAATAAAAGATTTTTTTTATGACACTCTTTTATTTTTTCAAAATAACATTTGCATTTTTGAGGAATGCACGTCTTGTAAATAATAGCCTTATTATCTTTTTTCATACTTTGTCTAAATAGAATTTGTCATTCTATAGAATGGCTTGGTATTATATACAATGACTATGGAAAGTATATAATAATTTCATACTTTGCCTAAAAATAAAATGCCCGTCATTCTATAAAATGCCTAGGAATTCTATAGAATGCCGGCGTTTCATACATTGTCAGTAATACGTATGTAGTAGCAGCGAATCCGGGGGGGGGGGGGCATCGGTCCTGCTTTGATTCTTGACCAAGCCAGAATTCTTGATTTTATTTAAAATCGTTGCAACTGTGTTTTCTTAATTTCCCTCTTTTAAAAAAAGTAATAAAAACGTTTCAACATTGCTTTCTGGCTATACAGGCTCGAAAATTGTCCTACTTTTGAAGTCATTCCACTTGTATTTGTTGTTTTGACGCGGTCGAAGACATTTTTTGGCTAGTTATTTCATTGTAATTTTTATTAAATTATCGAAAGTATTGTATTGTTCTTTATGATTCTTATTGTCAGGTGAGTAAAGTCTGTAAAGTTAAACAGTTTTTGCAAACTTTATTCTTTAGGTTCGACATTCGTCACGACGATACAAAATTTTTATGCCCTCAGGCCCCGTCCCCAGACCCGAATCCTAGATTCGCCACTGCCTATAAGAAATAGAAGAGTGTCGTTTTCATTCTGGATTAGCATACATAATATATATCACTGTTTCTCCTAACGAATTAAATATGATGCATAGATGATAGGCCAGGAAGGAGAGACGTGAATAATCTCTGAAAAGTTAGAGCCATGACCGTCTAAAATCCAATATATTATTGTTTTATTTTTTCAATCTGAAACGCATTTCTTTTCTACATACCTCTCAAAATCATGTAATATAAATGAAAGTAAAAAGGAGGACTTAATTATGCAACAATATTTAATTCTGACAAAAAAAAATTAATTCACGACATAAAAGCAAATTAAATTCCAAATCATTTTAATGCTGTCTTTTCATTCAATTGAATTCCTTGATGGTACAACCCGAAGCTGATAATTTTATTTTCATAGGATTCGCTAACAACGTGACACATATCTGAATTGGTATCATTAAATATTATCAATAATGAAATAAGCAGAAACGTTTAAGAAACATATTTCAATTATATAATTAAATTCAAAATTATAAAAGAAAATTACGAACTGTTTTACTGCTACAATTTTCAGTAAAAGCATTTATAAAAAAATAAAATTAATATCCTTATTCCATTTTTTTACTTACAAGCAAACTTTTTCGTTTACGAAGTAAATAAGGAGAAAGTATTGCAGTCGTCAAAAAATTCTTACTCAAGATTTTGATGAATCTCCACGTTTTAGACCTCCCCGAGTCCGGAAAACACAATTATGGTATCATGTCTGTCTGTGAACACGATAACTCAAAAACGGTTAGACCGAGAGGGATGAAATTTGATATTTGATCTTTACACATAATTTGTAGGTTTCTATTCAAATTTTGTACATATCCGTCCACGGGGAATCTATCTGTCCGTGTTCATGTGAACACGATGAGTCTAAAACTTAAATAGCTAGATGAATAAAATTTGGTACACAGTTTTATCAGCAGAAATGTAGGCCAGTATCAAAATTTGGATTAAATACGTCGAAAGGTTGACTATCTGTCGGTCTGTATAATCGCATACTTGTAGGTCCGCATAACGTAGTTCCGTATCAAATTTTGGATCAAATCAGTCAAAGGGTTTACTGTCTGTTGGTCTGTACAATAGCATACTTTTTAACACAATAACTCCTAAACTCTATGACTTAGATAAACAAAAATTGACGAGAGGTCTGCTAACATTAGTTGTAGGTCCACTGCCAATTTTTGTTTCAATCGGTTCATAAAAAGGCGAACAAATTGCATATTTCGTTTCCTTCGCCATACTATGACGAAAAAAAAAGTCTGCAGGCTCTTTTAATTAGGCTTCGATTGCACGTATTTCGCTTATAAACGACGCAATTTATTAAAAGCACATGTTTTTACACTGAAAATTCTTTAGCATGTTGCTTTTTAGATGTGCTAGAATGACGCACTTACAATTTCTGGATATAATGTTGTTTCGCCTTAGTTCCTACCAGTGGCGAATCCTGTGGGGGGGATATCGGGCTGCAGCCCCCCCCAAGGCTAAACCAAAATTCTTGATTTTATTTAAAATCACTACAACTATTTGTTCCTAATTTTCATTTAAAAAAAAAAAAATCGTGACAACATTGCTTTCTGGCTTGACAGGCTCAAAAATTTTCCTATTTTTCTAGCCATTCCACTTAGTAGCGTTCATGCGGTCGAAAACATTTTTTGGCTAGATATTTAATTGTATTTTTATTAAATTATCGAAAGTATTGTAGTGTTCTTAATGATTCTTATTGTCAGATGACTAAGGTCTGTAAAGTTAAAGTGTTTTGGTTAACATAAGGCATGAGGTTTGACATTCGTCACTACTACACAAAATTATTATGACCACAGCCCCCACCCCGACTCGAATCCTGGATTTGCCACTGGTCCCTACTCATATAAATGTTAAAAAATGTTATTACAGAGCATGTATTCGACAGTACGTCGTCTCCCCATATTTTCTAACACATCGATCTTTCCTTTTTCAGCTCAAAAAAACAGGTTGCATTCTTTTCCTTTTCTGGACATAGTTGAATAAAGAAATACCTATCAGATGACTAGAGGTCTTTTCTATCTAGTGGCGGCTCATCCATTAGGGCTCCGGAGCTGCAGCACCCCCTGAAATTATATTTAAAGCTTATTTTTCCTTTTTTGAAAAATCCAATTAGGTTAAGTGTTCTCATTGAAAAGGAAGCAAAAATGAATAAAGAAATATGTGAAAGGAAACTACTATTATCGTCAAAATCACGTGATGCTAATGCATTTCTAGGTTTTAGCCTAATGTCATACGCTTTCAGTTTTAAATTCGGGTCCATAAACACATTCTTTTTTAATAAAGTGATTATTGCCAAAGGAAATTAAGCTCCAGTTATGTAATTAAAAGTGAAGAAAATACATTTTTCTGCAATTTTTATATAAAAAGCTTTCCACGACCGTAACTCTACTTTGCTTGTCATGATTTCTTCCTGTCCCCAGAACAAATGACGGCTATGACCACAGCTGCGGTTACAGCAGGTATTTACTTTACTATTTCAGAAATTGTTCCTATAAACAAACCAGCGGGAGTGGCTTCCCCGAAACTTTCTATCATACGACCAGTACTGTGGGGTGGGTACACAACCAGTGGGTAGGTAAATATTTTTTGGGTATTTACTCAAGGGCTGGTTATTTTGAGAAAAATATTATGAATGGCGATTTACAATGAAACATATAAAATTTAATAATTCCTCAAAACTTAACATTTTGCAAACAAAATTTCGTTTGTTATCAATTTTTACGTGCGCTGAGGTACCACAACTTTAGTTTTTGAGTACGAAATCTTACTATAGATATCACACAAGATTTCACCATACCTCTGGTTAATCACAGGCGTCCATCTGGAGAATCTCAGAACGAAGTTTCGTTTTAGAGGGTTGCCATAATTTCTGAAATGCGTGTTTGCCGCTAGCTACAATTTCCTTCAAGGTCAAAATCCAGTCGTACTAACTTGAGTCAAATAAGCGAAGCGCTCGCCAACATACAGTCGAAATGTGCATTTTGAACCAAATATGCAATTTGAACAACTTTTTTTAATGGATTGAAACGAAAATTGCCTCCCCCGCGTGGATGAAAAAATTCGAACCTACTGTTACCCAGAATCCTATGACTATCGGAAGGTTTTTCATTATAGTGATTGAAAAATATCTAGGTAAAGAATCAAATTCAAAGAGATGCGTACCGATTTTCCACTCTTGTCGTCTCAAGGACAAACTGACGTAATTCGCTCCATAGCCTTCGCGTGCACAGAAGATTGCTTCCAGTATGCATGCGCGTGGAGATGACGGATTCTTTTCGAAAGTAAATTATACAGACCGACAGACAGTCAATCCTTTGACGGATTTGGCCCAAAATTTTATACGGACCTACATTCACGACGATAAAACCGTGTACCAAATTTCATCCATTTAGATATTTAAGTTCTTGAGTTACAGTGTTCACATGACCGCGGACATACAGATAGACAGACTTTCCTTTGACGGATTTTGTCCAAAATTTGATAGGAACCTACAAATTATGTTTAAAGACCACATACCAAATTTCATCCCCGTAGCTCTAATAGTTTTCGAGTTATCGTGCTCACAGACAGACATAATTCCAAAATTGTGTTTTTCGGACTCGGGGAGGTCTAAAACGTGGAGATAGAAAAAAAATGGAAAATAATCTGTAAAAAATGATGTCATTTTACCTGAGCTGGAATTAGACATCATGAAAAATCTAAAATTAGATAGATAAAGAGAAACTTAATACTTTACAGAACGAAATCCGAAGTCTCACAGAAACGAGACTCGAAAGATTCTCCCCAACTCAACCTTAACCTCCGTGAACCCTCCTAAGACTGCGAGTTTATATAAAACAATTTATGGCTTTCAGGGTCCCAAGCGGTTCTCTACCGACCCTCAAGAAATTAAAGCCATTTGCTTACCTCGAAATTTCGATATATGTCGCGCTTCAAACCGAAACTGGACCACTATTCGTTGGTGTGGAGTGGAAGTTTGGAGAATGGCGTGACGACTCAGTTGTTCTCGTCATCTGATCAATATTTAAAATTACGAGGTATGTTCCAAAACTGCCCTTGTATAGCTTAAATTTTTGATGATAAACTGATATAAAACGCAGTATAACGGAGTTATACTGCGTATAATAGATGCAGTATAACGGAGAGAAGACAAAGTGTAAGTTGGAAATCTAGCTTTGACGTTTCTTTATCTTGACATTTCGATTATTTCTAGAGTCAATGCTTGCTAATTGTGGCAGAAAATAATATCCGCACATTAGTGTGGAGTGAAGTTTGGAGAATGGTACATTTAAAATAGAATGTTTAAAATTACGAAATCCGTTCCAAAACCGCCCTCGTGTAACTTAAAAACTGGACTTTAATCTTATATAAAATAACAGTATAACGCAGAGTAGACGTAGAGTAATTTCGAAACTCCAGTATTATTACACTGATAATCGTTTTATTTTGTAATTTCGATTATTTCTGGTGATAACTTCAAAAATATTGTCTGAACGAATTTCATTTATTCATTGATGCCAAGTTTACATGTAGCAACAAAAAGTGTAAATAATATTTCACTACTTTTTGGCTCAAAATTTTAAAGTGTAATCAAATTTTGAGATTCTAAAAGTATTGCGCTGAAATTGGATAAATTCTGAAAATAATGATATCAAACAAGTAAATATAGAATTAAAATAAGCTCGCTTATGATGCTTTTCATAAATATGTCATAGGTTTCCGCTTTTCTTTATAAATATATAAATAGAGAGAGTATATTTATTCTCCTACAGATTTGGTAGATTCATTCGAGTCCACAAAAAATAAGTAAAAATTAAATATCCGCATAATTGATGCATGTTTAATTTTTAAACACAGCACGAACTGACCCATATTAAAAATGAAATATAAATATTTTTTTTTTGTAGCAAATGAAAAAAAGATTCTAGAAATATATACTGTATTTCAAAATATGGGAAATTTAAAAAATTACGTTTGTGATAATTTTAGTATGATTGTATTTCAAAATTTTAGTATGATTGTAATCGTTCTTTAAGCTATATTAAATGTTTATTTGAATGGAGAAAAATTTTGTTTCTGTTTCAATCAAGAAAATAATTTATATAAGTAGCCACAAATGCTAGAATAGCTATCAAAAATAATCTTCTATACATTATATTTAATCAAATCTTTACATCTTATTTAAATCAATAAATTTATTATTGATGAAAATTACAAGTGTATAGACAGCGAGACAGATGGATTTAACTAACGTAAATAATAAGAGCACTACAAAAGAAATCTGGTCCATTGCAGTGCAGCAGCAGAAACAAAGGAATCCCCTTCTCTACAGCAGAAAAGAAAAAAACTGCAATAAACTTTTACTGTTAGCTTACTTTCGACTTTGGACAGAACAATGCAATTACGCTGGAACAGCAGGGAGGGAGGGACTCTTCACGTTCTAAAGAGACCTAATCGTTGTATCCAAAGGTTATTCGCATAGGGTTGCATAATTACTAAACACACAGGACAAAATATCGGTTTTCAAAAAAATTAGCCGTTTTTTCATTAAAAAGAATCTTTAACTGTTGAGAAACTAACATTAAAACTCTTCGTGTATGTTTATTTTCTTCAAAAATGATCAAAATTAGCTTTTATTACTATGAAAGAGTCCAAGAACATATCTGACCGGCACTTGGGGCGCTATCTATCTTCTCCGTTACGTACTAAAAGAAATTAACGAAATTTAATGAATATTTTGGGTTTTTTGATTTTTAAAAAATATTAAGAGCATTTTGAGAATTTTGGAGTTTCACACATTACTTATAGTGATATCTCGGACCATTTTGACAAAATTCTAAACTTCAACAATACACATTAGCGGTACTGATATGATTTTGGTGAATTATAAGCTTTAGACGACCACCTTAAGCGACGGGGCAGTGGGGAAGATGTTCCCCTGCTGTTATTCGGAACAAAGGCAGAGGGAAAGGAAAACTTACTCTGCCGTTCTTCACACAGTATGTGAGTTAGTCTTGGAGCAATTTGTGTTTCTCCATCTAGCTACAGAGGGTCCGCTTTCAAAGCATTCGGCTGAAATATTTGAGCCGTTCAAAGGGTTAAAATAGCAGCTACCAGAAATATTTAAACTTGATCTTTCTATACTGATTATATTCAAGGAAGGACCACTCATAATTTCCCACTATCATTAGGACAGGCGGTATTTTTAGATATACATACGTCACCGCGGATCCTAGCGTCAGTTTTGAAGGCTTTTGTACCTAGTTTCTTTGTCGGAACTGAATAATTACAAACACATGCACACCAAATTCTTCTTGCTTCCCCAATAGTAAACTAAGGAGGAAGATAGGAGTTAAATGATAGAAGGAAATCCTAGTGTGGAACTTTCTGTGAGTAGTCTCCTTTGTTACGAAGCTTTCAAAGACATGCTTCAAAATACTTTGAAAGAGCTTGTCACATTTGAGTGCTGATACGGTAAAACCGACGACACGATTTGCAGAAGTTTCTCTAGGAATACTGAAAACCGTTGGAGGCGTTGGGATATATTTCGTGAAACTCTCTTGAAAAAAAGCTAAAAGCAGAAAAAATTGTTTATATGTAAAATATTTCATTTTTATGTGATAGGAGATGAACCATGTATTTTTAAGTTAAAATTTTATTTTCTTAATATAGTACTCATTTCAAGTCTTAAGGCCGTTACTTAGTGATATAGTCGAAAGAAAACAACGAGGTGTGCATCGGGTCACGCGAGAAGACCCTACAGAAAGGAAGTCGATTTTCGGACAGTGAGCTCAAATAAAGCCGAACCCGCACGATCGTGCGGGTAAACAAATATTACGCCTAAAGGGTAATTATATTAATTCTTAACTAACATTTTTTCCTATTTTTCATTTATTTCAACATTAAATTAACAATTCGTTTCTAAGCAATTAAATATGTATTAATAATTAGCTAATTGCGACAGATAAATAATTTTAATGCTAAGCGCGATTTTTTTTTCAAACAGATTTAACGCGATTATAATTGAAATATGGACTGTCTCTGCCGTCTTTTGAGAAAACTAGATACTATTGATATTCTGGAAACTAGAAGAGTCGTTACAATCCGCCATTTATTAAATACAACTCTCCAGGAAGTAGAAATGCTAGCCAATGTCTAACCCGCACGATTGTGCGGGTTCGGTCTTAAAGGGTTAAAGTAAAACACGAGAGGTTTGGAAAAAAGAAATTTTATTTTGAACTATTAAACAACAAACCCCATAAGAGTTTATTCCTCATATTCAATTTTAAAATGAATATTTACACTTCCAAAATTTATAAATTGAAACATTGTATTAAAACCAAATCTGACTCCAGCATTATTTTTAACCGACTCTGATTCCTTCAAAAATGGCCGTCTCCTCGAGTCTCTATTCCTGATATAATTAAACAAATGTAACTTCCATTTATTCGAACTAAAGTTTATACGCACGAAGCAAGACGCAATGCATACATGAAATCTCAAAGCAAAACCTCACGGAAAACAATATTTTTAGTAAAACCCCTATTTGAGTGATTTAATTTTCTCTATTTCTTTGTATCAGTTACCAAAACCCGCACAAAACGCTATCCACATTAACTTATTGCATTGTTCAGGTTTACATATTGCATTGTTGCTGCTTTCAGCAATGAAACAGAAACACGCAATTAAATATTTGTTTAAACAGTGGAAACGGTTTGAATTGCGATAAAACAATGAAAAGTATTGTTGTAAATTAGTTTTCAATTAATATCATTTTTACTAATTAAAATTTCGGAATTTAAATTGCCAAAATGGATAGGGTATAAATCCTTAATAAACGTATAATAAAATGGACTAAATATAATTTTTATAATTATAGTGTTTATTAAGTATGAATAGTTTAAAATCAAACGAACATTAGAGAGTTAACGTTTTAAAATATATAAACTTTCTCAGATACTGTGAATTCAACAGCTACAACACGCCATTACATCTGTTCCTTTTTCTTGACTAGTAATTGTAATTCAGTATCTGTCTGCTAGAGAGGAAAAATGACAGCGTCAGAATCAAGTGTATCCGGTTATACCCCACTCACGCCTATATAGCAATTGTTATTTAAATATTTGAATCCATTATAGTCCAGTCATTAGGTGCTAAAAAGAGATGGTTTAAAACAAATTCTGGTGGAGTCGTAATTTTTTGCTCCTATATGTTTTTTGGGGTGCTGATTACGAATCTGAGTTTCCCACCAAAAATTTTTGTTGGGATTTTAGTTATAGCCAAAAAACATTAAAAAAATGGACTTTCCCCTAGTTTTTTGCTTATAACTCAAAACTATCAACTTTTTTTATGTTATCATCATATATCAAAATAATCAGCACAAAATTTCCTACAATTTATGTTCGCACTATGTTTTTCATTACGCGTACCGTTTAGGCGCTATAACTGGTTGAAGTTTGGCGAAAGTTTGACTTACCTGCTAGCGCGGCTTTAACAGCAACAAATCATCCTATCTGTATGCTCGAATTTATCTATCTTACTAAATAAATTTTTGCTTAATTAATATACTTTTTCTATCGTAAAGTTCTTTGCACAAATAAAGATTTTATCACTTATATTTTGAATATACTAACATAATCTGCTCAAAATTCGTTTTAAATCTTTTTACCCCTGGTATTACCTGCCTTTCGCTTTCGCGGTTGCGAAGTAAACAACAGAGTAAATCTCAAGAATTTTTTAATAAGTTAAGAGACTTCAACATAGCTATATCTGTTATTGTCCATACCTGCTTTACATTTCGTATTTCTCCCCGTCTTGGCAAATGAACTCGTCTGTCTGAAGCCCTGTTGAACAGCCATTAATGAAAAACTTGAAAACATTTGCGGGCCTCACTCATGGCCGTGGTGTCAGTTATAGTGTACTGGCTAGGTGGACGCAGGGAATGACAGCGCTCCAACATATTTGTTATGGAATTGAAGAATTCTCTGGTGTTGATTTGACCAGCTCTTATCAACATTTGAAAATCAGTGACTCAAGAGTTCAGCGAGATAATGATGATTGCAGGAAAATGGTGGAGTGGTTCAAGCACTATAATCCTTTCCCAGAAACTTCTAACTTGATTTCATTAAGCACTGGCGTTGCTGGAGACTCAAGAATGAATTGTCACATGGTCAAGGAGGAAGGTATTCTTGTTATCAAAAGAGTTGAAGGAAGTTTCTGAATTTTTATGAAATTCAGAAGAAATAACCGAATGCAACCACTAGCTCTAAAAAGGCACAAAATCCTCTTAATACAAAGCTTTCAAGCCATGTTCACCATGTTCACAGGAATTTAATGTTGAAAGCAATGTGTATATTATTGATGGAGGCTACTTGCTGCACAGAGTCATCTGGAACAGGGGTTCAACTTTTTCATCAATTAGTGATAATTATGTAACATATGTACGTACAAAGTACAAATCAACTGCCCTATTCATTTTCGATGGGTATCCTGAAAATGAAACAATAGGAGACACTAAATGTGCATAACGGGCCAGAAGAACACAGAAACAAATGTCAAGCGAATTAATATTTCATTGATACCAACAGTTTCCCAAGAAAAATTCCTGGCCAATCCGAAGAACAAGGATCGACTCATCTCCATCCTGGTGAACAAGTTCTCCTCATTAAACATGGCATGCAAGAAAGCAGACGAAGATGCTGATTGTTTAATTGTGAACTAGGCTCTAGCCTTGGCCCCAACACATCCGTCTGTGGTTGTCATAAGTGAAGATATTGATCTTTTCGTCCTCTTAATAGGCATTTTCACCTTTGGCCATGTATATTTCCTAAAACCAGGAAAATTGAAAATTGCTGAAAAGATATTTTCTCCTCACACTGCTTTAGAGAAAACAATCGCCGATAACATTTTATTCATACATGCCATGAGTGTATGTGACACCACATCAGCTCTATTTAATTATGGTAAAATGAAGTTTGTGCACACTTTGAAAAACAATCATGATCTCCTCAAAGTAATTGAAATTTTTAAGAAACCAGATATAACCCCTGAAGCTGTTGTGGATGCAGGGAACCGCTTTCTTGTGGCATTCAATGGCTACCCAATATCTGCCTCGGATATTAATACTACATAAAATCTTCATTTAACAAGAGTAGCAACATGGCTTCGCTTCCTCCAACCGAAGCAGCTGCCCACCAACATTCCCGAAGAGTTTACAATCAGATCCAAAACTGGCTTGGCAATAAAAAGAGACCTGAAGACTGGGATTGGGAAAGAACAATCAGTGGGCTCCAGCCTGTCAAAACTCTGAAGCCCCCTGTACCTGACTCTATCCTGCTGAAGATATTCTGCAAGTGCACGTGAAATTGCAGCTGTAGGAAGGCCAAACTGTTTTGCTCAGTTTTGGGTCTTCACTGTTGGGACAACTGCAATAACAGGAAGATTCAAGTAATTAATAGTGATGAGGATGATGATGATGAACCAATACGGCTCGATGATTTAGTTGAGGCGTCTTTATCTTTGCATGTCGAGGAAGACACAGATGATCTTCCAAAAGATATTGGACCATAAGCTTCAAAGCAAGCAAGATAAAATAAGAGACTGGGATGTAGATACCAAGATCATGTTTATAATTCCAGGTTGTATTATTATTATTAAGTTATTATGACTTGTAAAGTTTAGAATGTTATCTTTTTTTCATGCCATTTTTTTTCTTGGTTACTAGATACCAAGTTATTCAAATTAATTAATAGAAATTAATAAAGTTTAATTAAAAACTACACTAAGTACTTTTAGTTGTTCCTAAATAACATTTATTTTGAAAGTGACTCTAAATTTCCATCAATATCAGCCTTTTTAGAGGTAATCAAGGAATTTTATTCATAAGTAGTACTTATGCCCTGCATTGCTCGGGACTAAATTACTTTCATTTCTAATATAACAGATGAAAAATTTATTTGCACAAGGAACATTACGGGAGAAAAAGTGTATTAAAAAAGTAAAGTGTATTAATAGTAGGATAGTAAATTTTAGTGCATACAAATAGGAAGATTTGTTATTGTTCGAGCCGCGCTAACAGGTATGTCAAACTTTCGCCAAACTTCAATCAGTTATAGCGCCTAAACGGTACGCGTAACGAAAAAATAGTACATACATAAATTGTAGGGAATTTTGTGCTGATTATTTTGAGGTATGATGATAACATAAAATGACAGCGTCAGAATAAAGGGTATCCGGTTATACCCCACTCACCCCTATATAGCAATTGTTATTTAAATATTTGAATCCATTATAGAAACTTGTATATATCTGCTGGAGTTCGAATAGTAGATAAATTCTAGTATTCGATACAGCAATTTTTTTTAAAAAATCAATCAGGATTATAACAAATTCTATTCAAGTAAATATTATCATTAATAAAAGGAATATCTCATCAAAGATTTTTTGCAAGTATTCCTATTTAAAGGACTTTCTAAAGAAATGTATATCTTTATCCTTGTATATTCAATGCAACTTGTCGAGTAAAAACAGCACAACTTTCATTTAGATAATCTTGGATGGTAGTTTACTTTCATTGCATTCAAAGAAAGGTTTTTAATAGCATATTTGAATATGTATAGTTACTTTACACTCACTTCCAAAAGTTAAGCACGGAGTGGTAAAATGCGAAAAATGGACAAGTACTGCTTTGATTGACATGAAATGCTGCAAGTACGTAGCTCTATGTTTATTCATGAAACAAAACAAAGAATTGCATACAGAGGTAAAAAACATTGAATCTTCAGAAATTAAAAGATGACGTCATATTTGCGCCATTAACAAAATGATGTTTAAATGCAAAACAAATAACAAAAACCGACATTAATAGTGTATTGGAGTACCCCTCGCCTTCATATAAAGTGTAGAGCGTGTGATCATGCTTGCTACGAGGTAATCAACCACCGCATAGTCCAGTAATCGCCATTCCTCCTGTAGGGCAGTTTCTAAATCTCTGAGAGTGGCTGGAGGTGGGAAACGTCTGCATACAGCACGGCCGAGATCATCCCAAAAATTTTCAATTGGATTAAGGTCCGGCGAGTAAGCCGGCCACTCCATATGCGCAATCCCCTCACTCTCTAGAAAATCGTCAACGAAGGCAGCTCTATGGGGACTGGCACTGTCGTCCATTAAAACGAAAGAAGGACCAACTTCTGCAGCGTCCAGTTTCATAATGGTGTCTAGGACGTCATCTCGATACCGTACAGCCGTCATAGAACCTCGCCTGTAGATGTGCAGGTCGGTGCGATATCCCAATGAAATCCCTGCCCAGACCATGATGCTTACACAGCGGAATACGTGATGTTCTCGGATCGATTGCGTGTGCCTTGTTCCCTCCAGACCCGCACAAGCTTATCAACGGGTTGTAGAGTAAATCTGGACTCATTTCTGAACATAACGTTCCCCCAATCAGGCACAGTCCAATTCACATGCTGGCGGCACCACTTTAATCGTGCCCCTCTGGATTGGACGGATAAAGGAGCACAAACTCGTGGTACACGGGCGTACAGACCATTCATGTTTAGCCTTCGACGAAAAGTAGTGGCAATTATTGTCTTGCCAATAGCCGGTACAACCATAGATGTCACACGTGTGGAGGTCGATCTTCGATTCCGCTTGGCTACAACAGAAATATATCGATCTTCGGCGTGGTTTGTAATCCTTGGACAACTGGCTACAGGTCTTCGGACAAATGTTTGGCTGGTTTGGAATTGTTTCAATAATCGTGAAATGACGGAATAATGAACGCCGAAGAAACAATTAGCATCTGTGATAGACTGTCTTGTTTCAATGCGTCCGGCACCCCGTCAGCGCTCAGAATGTTCCATTCGTCTTCTGGAAGCCATAGAAACAAGTCTTACTTGAAAATAAATCGTGCGAATGCTTTAAAAACCTTTCATCAGCACTTGCATGCAACTTCTCTAACCCTTCACGATGCCGCCTCCTTATACGACTGCCTGTTTTGCATATTTCTCGACGCGAAACCGTGATTGGCTGTTACCTAACATATTTGCATACATCCTTCTACCGTTGCAGCAAATTCCAGCTTCTTTAATTCAGATTGGCTAACGGAAATTAACATTTTCAGATTCGTGCTTACCTAGAAAGCACTAAGTTTGCAACAAGTTTTATTTTGACTTGATATTAGCTTGTCATAGCAAATTTGACCCGTCAAATTTGAAGCGAATTTGGAGCAAATTCGCCGTGACAAATAGCGCCACCTCCTTTGCAATGCAAATTTGCAAAACAGGCTTGATGCAAAGATAGTACAAAGAGATAATTATCTTTGTCTCTGAATTGAAAAAACATCCGATTTCTAATAGCATCTCCTAGCCCGTTTCATTTTATTAATTCAAGAAATCAATGATAATTTGTAAAAAAACTAACTTTTTATATAAAATAATTTTGAAAATTTTCCATCTTTTTACTAAAAGTTTTTACTTTAAAGAAAACTATACCGCCTTTTTCTTAATGTTGAAATTTTAACATTTATAAACAAAATTAAACCGAAAAAACAGTCAATGTTTGTTGAAAATTAATAAGTTATACATTTTGTCCCATTTTAAAGTAATTACATTTGAACACTAATTTCATAATCTATTCTACTAGCAAAACGTAGTTATTAGCGAAAATCGCTCTCTCATTGACTTCAAATCATATTCTCAACTCAAACAATTAATGAAATCAAGAAAATAGTTTAAAATAAATTGTATACGAATCGAATCGAACGATGTATTAGCGAAATCTATCTTCTCCTCTCGTAGCCGAGCTTGCCGAGTGGTATAGACGTCAGGCTACCAATCGGTAGATCGCGAGTTCTATCCCGGGTTCTGTTCGCACTCAGTTTTTGCAATGAGTTTGCAGTGCAAGTTTGCTGCAAGTTCGTCCCATGGTGACTTCGAAGCTTGCGTTAACTTGCTGCAAACTTGTTTCACACATTCACTCATGTCGTGACAAATTTGCTGTAAGCTTGCAGATTTGCAGCGCAAGTCTGCTGCAAACTAAAATTGCTATCTGGGTAACTTTTGGGAGTGTATATTTCTTTCCAAAGGAAAATTTAGGTACAAAAAGTACATTCCCTAGGAAAGTTGGAATAAATACTAGCATATTTCAGTACTAAACAGCATACCTTTAGAAATAACAGAAAAATTTAAATAAATATATAAAACAGTTTCTCCAGGTCATACACAACGAGTAAACAAAAAAGCTCCAAAAAATTTCAAAACGTATTTCAACTGATTAATAGCCACATGCGGTTTAAGAACTACTTTACTTTTTAAAAATCTTTTGAATTAGCTTATTAAATAATTCTTCTTTTTTCCTTTACATACTTATATTATAATTTTTATTATATTAAAATTGTCAAAATGAGAAATTCAGAAACTTAAAGAAATGCACAGTAATCTAATAAGAATCTAAATATTGACGTAAAAATATTATGCTTGTTTTTCAAGAGGAAAATTGTACATTTTTATTCATATGGGGGGGTTTCGGCTGGATTTAAAAAATAAATTATTCCTAACGATAATTTTTTCTAAAATGAACGCTAGAAAATTATGCCAATACCCAAAACTTCAAACTGCTTCTATAAAGAATTATTTTACTAAAGAGAAATTTTTAATATCACTTATTCTGTCCTTCTGAATCTGCACTAATTTATAATTTGTAAATTCGCTGAATGCAAATATTTCTCTTTGTAAAGAGCAAACATGTTAATTAAAGATCAACCATAGTTTTGTATGGTTCACAGCGTACAAGAATTTTCATTTCTAGCATAATTCAAATGCTTCCAATTGCAATATTTAATTATTTAATTTGATATCAAAATCGTTTTCAAATTTTTTAAAGCAATGTGAAATTTTCCTCTGCAAATGTACTATAAAAATTCAACATAATATAACTTTAGTAATCACCGCTTTGAAAATCTCGATGAAAAAAATTATTCTTGTGCTTGTGAATGTAGTTTGAAAAGAAAAATGTTTTTCTCACTGCAAGATACTTATTATTTTATCTGATGTCTCAGTTAATATTTATAATTCATCTCATAAATTTGGTTCCAAAAATTCGTCATAAAATTTGATGTCATTTTAGAAACGCATTTCTATTTTTTATATGCTTCTTATTTCCATGACGAGCTGTGAAAATACTTTTATTGCAGCACTATTTGTTAGTTTTTGTATTACTTGCTGCAAATCTTTCATTTTTATGGGATAAAATATTTGTGGCAAATATAATAGTTTCATTTTTATCATAATCGCTTTGATTCAAAAAATTTTCACATTATATTTACACATTTCTGAAACAGTCTTATTTTAAAAGCCAACAGAAGGTTTTGAAAAAAAATTTTATAAAAATATAAGGGAACAATATTTTTATCAAATGTACACGAGAGTACTTTATGTGCTATAAGAAGAGCAATACTCAGCAGACAGTAATATTTTATACATTTTTGCTTTCGAAACTGCACACTTTAATAAACTTGTTATTGGTCCAGAAAGGAATGAAATTGAAGTAATAATATTTTCTGTTTAATCTATATATATAAAATTCAATCTCGGTTTCTTTGTGTGTTTGAACCTTATACAATTCCACAAGTCTTGACGGATTAGAACGAAATTCGGTACACATATTCCTTAGCACCTAGAAGGATTAAAAAGTTCCCAAATTCACCTAAAGAGGGTGAAAGGGGGTTAAAAGATTCACCGTTTTCCTACCATAACTTTGGAACATATCATCGCACAGAAAGTATTTTTACACCCTCTTAAAATTAAAAAAATTAGCTTCTCAGTGACTGTTTCATCTCTGTATAACGTTGTTTCTCATTTATAATCAATTGTAAAAGTTAATTTAAACACAATAAAGAAAATAATTTAAACACAAAAATTAATTTAAACACGTACAACAAACACAATTAATTTAAACAGAAGAATTCTTTAGTTTGTTGCAATGTAAAACCTAATCGCATCTACAACTCGCGTGCTTTTCCCAATGTTAAAATGCCTTCTTTAGACATTTTCACTTTCGCAAGCAGAATTTCGCAGCTTTTAATATGCGCGTGCGGTAAATTATATTTAAACACTGCTTTTTAAAATCGTTACAACTTCTACAGTTAGCCTTAATTTTGTCTCAGATTTTAGCATTTTAAAATTTTTAATGCTTACCTGTCTTTTAATTGACTGGGTTTTTATTACTTTATCGCATTAAATAAGATTATAGTTCATTTATAAGTTTTTCAGTTTTTATTGCATTGTCTATGTTCTCGAACAACCTTCAAAATCACACATTTCAAAACCTATCAATGGGAAAAAAACGATACCTTTGCATTACAGGTTTTTGGCCTCTTTTTTTACCTTCTTAATATCTATATTTCAGGCCTTATTTTACACATACTGTCATATCATTAGAACTTAAAATTCAAGTATTATGTTGTGAATCTGTAGCTAAAATATGTAATGACTCTTTAGTAAGAAATCTGGCACACATGTTCCTTCGCACCTGGAAGGATTAATTACCCTGTTAAAAAAATTTCTAACAGGAAAAAAATGGGTAATTTTTAAAGTTTTTGCAGCAGTAACTTCAGAACACATCATCACACAAAAATTATTTTTGAACCATCTTAAAAGCAAAAAAGAGCAAGATTCTCAACGACGCCTGTTTAACTTTCGTATCGCTATCTTTTTGACTTGTAATCACTTTTCAAAATTAATTTTTAAAAAAATTATAATGTTTTTGTTTGTTGTCATTTTAAACCTATTTCATTTTATAATCTTTGCCTATCCTCTGGTTTCTATATAATTGAGAATTATTGGGTCTACTAGATTTTATCAAATGTTACCACCATCCACATGATAATGACGCAAAGGACCTGTAGTAATGCGAGTTTGAAAATTTGCGTAAGGGGATTTTTTCCACTAATTTCAGATTAAATTTCTATAAATTGGGTTTAACACATTTTCCAATGTTTCTATATTATTTTCTCTATCTATGGCTCTTAACTCCCAAACAATTTAATTATCAAAAAAAGGTAGTCTGGGTCTGCGCTGATGGGTTTTCTTTAAACATCGGATAAAATCAATTAAAGGCTCTGCATTAATATGTAATTTAATTATCATTCTCTCAATACACATTCACACATAGTAGTATAAATGGTTACAGAATAATCTGTAGTTACTGCTACAGGTTCCCCTGCTATGATAAACTTCTGTGATTTATCTATTCTGTAAACCATTATGTTAAATTCCCAGGTAAAAGCAGTGTATTAAAGAGAATGGATAATAAACTATATTTAAGGAAATATCTCTTTTTTAAGAGACATCATCTCGACGTTTCTCTAAATGAAAATCTATGCGAACCCGAACTGCATTTCTATGTTGCATTTAGAGTAGCTTGATGCTCCTACCCTTGATGAAAATAATAGAACTACATTTCGTATGCGCAGTAAACATTATTTACTACAAATTATATTTCTTCTAATAATATTCAACTTTTTGAATCTAAATTTTTAATACGGTTCTTTCACTTATTGCCAAGTATTCTGTAAAAGCTATGTGCAATTTGTGTTTGAAATTCCATATGAAACAATAATCAAAATATGCGCTGTTTGAAATTTAACCTGATTTTACCTTCTCTATATTCTGACAAATGTTTTATTGTCTCCCAATTCTTTTGGGTCCTAGGAATATTCCCCAAGCCCTTAGAAATGACAATAGAATCAACCTCCTAGTAACTGCGTTTCCACGCTACGCGATGAATCTTACAGAAATCCAATTCCATATCACAAGCAAGTGCATGTGCAATACATCTGTGCGATGACAAGAACAATAATGCTATGCAAAATAAACTCTGGTATAGATATGATTCCATCCGGGGTGGAACCATTCTTTCTGGACTATTAATCTCTGTAGTTATTAAAGATCACATCTGACTGTATTTTCACGCTACAAAAAAGTCTGGACCGACCCTCATAGCTTGCCATGATGGAAAAGTCTTTTCCACTCCAAAAAATTATCTACCTATATCCCTCTGTTATCCTCACTACTCTGAAATTCCTTCTATGCACACACCATACTGCAAACGAATTAATTTAGAAACTGAAAGGATAAAAAACCATTAAACGAACCTCTGCCGAAATTTGCCAAAAAAATCTGAAACGGCATCTAAAACAAAATATTTTGGCTCCTGAAATACCTTTTGATATCCCCAAATGTAGATAAATTATACTGAGTACGTATACAGCTCTATCTGCTGGGCTCCAAAACAAACCCCGCAAAGTGCTTGTTTTTCTTCAGAAGTATAACTAATGACCAACCTAATCTGTAGGTTCGAACCTTCTAATACTCCAGCTTCCTTAAACCATCCCTTCAAGTCTAGCCTTTGGTCTCTGAAGGAAATTCTAGCCTGCCAAACAGAGCAATACGTAACCAGAACGAAGTTC
>BGPR01020513.1:0-27793 GCA_013235015.1 Araneus ventricosus | reverse complement strand
CACATTATAGTATCTATCAGACCTTTGCTGTGGTTTTTACCATGTCTTGGTAGAAAGCATTTTTTTCTAATAAAAGACCAATCCTGGATTCACTCTAAGGGGAAATCTCAACTTTTAATGACCTATCCTTTATTTGTTAATCTAATAAAATCTTTCTCTATCTAAATACGAATATGCGTGTATGGTTTTATTTGTGTGGACATTTCCTTCATCTCTGAAGATATGTCTCTCGTGATGCTTTTCATGTATCCACCCTTAATTAAATGAATTATTAATTCTCTTTTTTCAGCTACTAGAAAACGCAAGCATTACCTTGGTGATTTTGATGATGATGATATGAATTCACCAACAAAGGCACGCAAATTACTATCTATTGCTCAGAGTCAACAGAAAAAATGGAAAATGAAAATAAAAAATGCGGAGAGAAAAACCAAGAGGTTGGAAAAGAAACTCTTTACATTGACAGAAATGCTATCAGATCTTAAGAAGAAACGTCTAGCGACAGAACCAGCTGCTAATGTTTTAAAGGTATAGTTTTCTTTCCCCTTTTTTCTATTCTTTTTTTTAAAATTCCTGATTTGATATAAAATTGTGACAATGTCTAAAATGGAAATGCCAAATTATAAAATGAAAGTTACAAGAAACCCTTGTGAATCTGCATAAAAATTGTCTATTTCCAAGCAGGGTTGGCATGAGTTATGTCACTTGATTTAAATTAGATTTAAATCACTGATTTTTTTAAAAAAACAAAATTGATTTAAAACAAAAATTTATGTATATATTTCTACATTCCGGTTCTTTTAATTGTGCGGGTCCTATAGATCTGAACCTCGGATTAGAATCCCAGTCAGAACTTGAACCTGTATAATATTATTTGCGAGCAGTCCACCTGCAACTTTTATCTTTGTACATGTTTATCTATTATATATATATATATATATAAACTGTAACTACATCCATGTTTATTTTTGTAAATAATTGTAAATGCATGTATTGATATTCAGCATCATTCAACCAACCAGCCCCCTAATTAAATACACAAAAAAATGTAAAATTTGCTATTATGCTTAATATGTGAATATAATTTAATGACATTATTTTTCTTAAAATTTATTTTTAATAAGGAATTGTAGTTTTAAAAGTTTAATTTCATTGTCATTTTTTAAAAGTCTTTTGAAATAACTAAATCTTGGTTTTCAACATTTAAATCTTTTTTTTCCAGACAATGTTTGATGGACCAGCTTTAGAGATGTTACTTAGAGCATCTGGTCTTAAAAAGGGAAAGTATGCTCCAGAATTGAGAAGTTTTGCTTTGACACTACACTTTTATTCTAAGAAAGCCTATGTGTATGTGAGGAAAGTTTTCAAAACTTGTTTGCCCCATACATCAACAGTAAAAAAATGGTATCAAGTAGTTGACGGATCACCTGGATTTACCAAGGAAGCTCTTGAAGTGTTAAAATGCAAAGCTGTGGAAGCTTCTCAACGAAACAGACAACTTGTGTGTTGTCTTATTATAGACGAAATGTCAATTCGAAGACAAACCGAATTAGATAATGGCAAATTATGTGGATACGTCGACTATGGAACTGACTTGGAAAGTCCTGAACTACCAATTGCTAACAGTGCATTAACATTTATGGTTAATGCAGTGAATGGAAATTGGAAAATTCCAATTGCATATTTTCTAATTGACGGATTGAATGCTATCGAGCGAACAAATTTAATTAAGATAGCTTTAGAATGTTTGCATGAAACCGGAATCAAAGTGGTTGCATTAACTTTTGATGGCCTACTTTGCAACTTTAAAGTTGGTAATGAATTGGGAGCAAGACTAGAGGCAGTCAATTTAAAATCAACTTTTCCGCATACAATAACTGGTGAAGATGTATGTATTTTTCTTGATCCCTGCCACTGTTTGAAGTTAGTGCGCAACACCTTGGGATCTAAAGGTTCAATGTTTGATGCTAATAACCAAATTATAGATTGGAGTTATGTGGTAAAATTAGAAAAATTTCAGCAAGATGAAGGACTCTTGGCAGCTACAAAAATTCGAAATCGCCATATTCAATGGTACAACGAAAAAATGAAAGTAAAATTAGCAGCACAGACATTAAGTGAAAGTGTTGCAAATGCTTTGGACTGGCTAGCAAATGATTTAAAAAAAGCAGAATTTAAAGGTTGTGATGCAACAGTTCGATTTATTCGTCTATTTGATAAGCTATTTGACAGTTTGAATAGCAGAAATTTACTTAGTAAAGGTTTTAAATCGCCCATTAAAATGGATAATGCAAAAACTTTTTTTGATTTTTACAATGAATGTGATTTATACTTACGAAACCTAACAATATCAAAAGATGGAATCAATGTTGTCTCAAGCAAATGGAGGACAGGGTTTTTAGGGTTTTTAATATGCATAGAAAGTGTGAAAGGCTTATATAAATCATTGATTGAGCCAGATGAATCTGCGCTGTCATTTTTAATGACATATAAATTCAGCCAAGATCACTTGGAAACTTTTTTTAGCATGATTAGAAGTCGTGGGGGATATAACAATAATACTTCCGCAAAGCAATTCAAAGCAGCTTACAAGCAATTGCTAGTGAGGCACGAAATAGCCTCTTCAGAAAATTCTAATTGCATTTCTCTTTCAAAAATAAATATTCTAAGTGTAGGAAGTCAGGGTAAAAGTAAAAATAATTTTGTACAAAATATTAATCATGACAATGATCGTCGTTTAAGTGACGATTTGCAAATAATCGATAACTCTGAGGCAGCAACATCTGATCATGCTTACTCTAAAATACCTTCCTCTAAAATATTAAGTGAGTATGTTGAAGATGTTGTTGCTTATATTTCAGGATTTGTGCAGCGTAAATTAATTTCTGCAATTAAATGTGAGGAATGCTCTGATGCATTAATATATGATGAGAATTCTGCAGAAAATTCATATCATTTAATAAATCGTAAAAATAAAGGTGGTCTTATTAAGCCAAGCAAAGATGTTTATCAACTCTGTAAAATTGGAGAAAAAAGTTTTCGCATAATTCAAGCTGCTGGAAAAATTACTTCAAAAAATGTTTTGGAATTGTTGATTGCGGATTCAATGAGAAAAATAAATGTAAATAATGTATTTTCTGTTTTAAATAATCATATATTAAATCAAACTACTTTCGATAATCATATTATTTTTTTAATCAAAAGTGTGTTATTTGAATATTTTAAAATTAGACTTTGTCATGTTGCAAAATCAATTACTGCTTCTTTGCAAATCAACAGAGTTAGAAGCAAAAATACTAAATTAACAATATTTAAAGGACATTAAATGTAAATTCTAAATCATCCATAAAAATCTAAAATTTGTAATGTTAAGAAATAAATTTCATTAGTAACCACTGTTTTTAAATTAAAGCTCACCTTTATCTTTCTTTTTTAGCTGTATGTTCCAAGTGCTATTTTTGTAAAAATACTGTTTATGTAGTTTACTAGCTTGAATAAATATGCTTATGACAAGAATTGGTGTCAATTTAATTAAATATGAAAACATAATGCAACAAGAAGAACCAGAAATCTGCGTTTTGAATTATGAGTACTGAACACTTTGCAAATAAATACCATCAGATGCAAGAAACTCGCAACAATTGTTACGGGTTGAATCAACATGACATGACCTGTCGTCAGGCAAAAATTGGTAAGTACGAATGCAGCAGGTGTTATTGTGTGTAGCATCGTTATAGCTAGATATTTTCAAGGTGTATGAGATCTTATCCCTACCCAAAGAAAACAATTTAAGAATATTTTGTGATAAGAGTATCATTTCAATTATAAGTAAAACACTTTTACTGAAACTAAATAGAAAAATGAAGGAAAGAGAAACTGATCCTATAAAAACAGTAAAAGAAATGAATAGGCAAAGTCAAAACAGTTACATTACCACTTAAACAAAACAATAAGAATAGAAAATGGAACAATATTTAATTTAAAAAATAAATAAAATCTCATAGAAAATATAATTTTAGTATGCTTCCTTTGAGGTTAAAAATTTTACTACAAGGCTAACAAGAAAAGAAAAAGAAAGGGACAAAAATGGAAAATTTACGATAAGATTAAGTAAATAAAATAATTTGAGAACTAGATTACGAACAAGATGTTACAGAGATATTTTTTTCACACATGTGTACATATCAAAATGAGTTAAATATTAAAGGAATCTTGGATTTTTAGTACACATATAAATCAAAATGAGTTTGGCTGAATTCTTGATTTAGTTAGATAAAGAAAAGGTGTAGAGGAGCAGGAAGGATGATTTAGCTATTAATCATACCTTCATTATAAAAATTAAAAATACTGTTACTTTCGAACTGCAGTTTCTTTCCCTCTTGATGTTTAACTATTTTAAATTCTTTAAAAAAAATGACAAATTTTATACTGAAGTAAGAGATCATGCCAGTCTCCCAAATAATGCTTGTTTTATGAAAATTTTAGACATGAAATTCCTTTTACTTTTTGGCATAAAATTTCTCTTTGGCATGTGTTCAATTTTATTTTGAAATTCCCAGGGGAGGGGGAAAAACATAAAAATATTGCATTGTAATCGAAATTATGTATAAATAATTTTTTGTCCATACAGAACGTAGAAATGCTTGTAAGATTAATATAATCAGGTACGTGCTAAACTAGATTAAAAGCTTGTCAAATTAAGTGGACCTTGAAGTCAAGCACAGAAGTCTGATTTTATGTAAAATAAATGAACATTAAATACTACCTTCTGAAAATATAAATGAAACTGTGTAGAATAATGGAAAGAAATTAGATCGAAATTGTAACAAAAAAAACTTATTGCTTTAAAAATCTACAGTATCTGAACTAAAAAATATTAAATTATTTAATTTATGATTGATGGATTTCATTATTTTATTTATTAATTTGTGGGGAAAAGAATAACGAAATTCTCGGTAAAAATCTAATGAATCCATCCGTCCCATTTCGAAACTGTCTGGAATATTTGTATAATGCTCAGGACTTGCTTAATCGTATAAAACTACCAATTTTTTTTGCCAAAAACGGCGATATAGTCATGGGTATAGCACTCAGTTGGCAACCTTTTATCGCCAAATTCCCAGTGTCACGTGACTTATCTTGGTGCTACTTTATTCAAGCCATTTCAATGGGAAGGCGCTCTCTAAGTATTCTTACTCTGAGGTTCTATCTGGGTCATAACCGCATCCCTTAAATGTACGTACTGTTCCACTCTCAGCGTCCTCTGATTTAGTCGTATGTACAACAGCCTTCCGCTTCAATCTTGGCATACATATCATCGAGAAATTGATGAAAAAGTCCCTTGCTTCTCAGTAAAATGTTGAAATCTGAAGTGAGTTGCATCATTCTGCACGCGTAGAACTGCATAGCAGAAATCTTCTTAGTTTGTGGTATTCCTGTCAAGCTACCACAGACTCTTGCCACATGCGATAAACTTGTGATTTATCTATTCTGCAACCATTATACTACTCTGTGTAAACATTGTATTGTAGAGATTGATAATTAAATTACATATTAATGCGAAATACTTGTTTTATTATTTTATCCCGACGTTTTCACGAAAAATCTACGGCTCAGACCCGAACTGCGCCTTTCTTATGTTTTATTTAGAGTAGCCTTTGATGGCGCCATCTGTTGACAGTATATAGAACTACATTTCGCGTATGCGCAGTAAAACATTATTTACTACAAATGTTCATATTTCCCGTAATATTCAAATTTTTGAATTCAAATTTTAATACAATGTTTCTTTTACGTATTGTCACGTATTCTGTCAGTTTCGTAAAACTCGAAAGAAAATTCTGCATTTTATAATCAAAAAACATGCGGAGCTTGAAATTTTCAATTTAATATCGATTTTTACTTATATTCTGATAAATATTTTTATTTTCTCACTTTGGATCCTAGTAATACACCTAAAGCTCTTTAAAATGACTCCAGAATCAACCTCCTGTCTAAACGCATTTCCACGCTCCATTTATTTATAACCTTATATAAAACTAATTCATAACAATCACGTGCATGCGCCTAAACTGGTACGATGACGTCATGGGCAAAACAAATACTATGCAACAAACTCTTACAGATATGATCTGTCCGTTGTGGTGTCAACCATTCTTTTCGCACTATTAGTCTCGTAGTTATTAGCGATTCAAATCTGGCGGTATTTTGTCACACAAGAAAGTTCGACAGACTATCACTGTAGCGGAAAGACGTTTTCTCGTCAAAAAGCCCAGAATGACTCAAAATAAAGTTTTAAAAACTAATCAAGACAAAAGATTGTGAGTGTTGTTTCTTCAGGTGCTTGGGCACGTTGAGCAGCATTTTCTGTCGTTATTGATTGTCGTTGCAAGATTATGTCTCATTTTCGACTCCTGGCTGTATTTGCGGCTTTGTTCTATGCAGAATTTTGTCAGTGCATTCTACCAATCCCTAAGGTTTCTGAGACATCCTGCATAACTGCGTAATCTATATTTTGAATTTTGGGTAATAATTTCATGTGACAAACTTAAGAACAATGGAATCGATTCAAGTAACGTCACAGTCGCATGATAAACCTCACATCGCGTATTACCTGGCACTTCGTTTTCTTATGTTGTGCTGTGACGTTACATTCTCTTTCCCGCAAGTTGCCCGATAGATTTCGAAATAAAATTGGTGAGGTCCTCTTGATTTGTGTCGTGTGAGCATGAATTGACTGCTCTAATTGTGACGTTTTTAGGTTTTTAAAAAAAGTATTATTATTATTTAAATTTCGTATTGGAATTATCAGTGTCTGATATTATATATTAAATACGCAGTATTATCTAGGAAATAAAACTTCGGTTTGCCCCAAAGACAATTCTAACAGCACAAATTATCTATAAATTTTAATTTAGTTATGTTAACCAAATTATTATTAGTGAAAAAGCAGCAGGCATTTTTATTTTATATAACAATTTAAGAATATTAGTTACAAAATTCATGTAAAACAGCTGTCTTCTTCTTCCGTGCGACTGCAGCTTTCGTGGACCAATCTAAAACAGTTTCTAGCTTGGATGCACCCTTTACATTAATTAAATTAGAAAATATATCATTAAAATATAAACAATCAACGTCTGATGTGCTACCGAATTTTTTTAAAATCGCTAATTAGATGCAACGTTCCCAAACATGTTTAAATACGGTTGAACGAAGCGTATTTGATTTATGTGAAAGGCTATATTAGTATAATACGATTCAATGCTGAAATAGTTCTAAGTAAACAAAAAAGCTTGTGAAAATCGCAGGATACAGCAGAAAATTAACTTTCCTCCAACCCGTGGAAATCGTGGGATAAGCTGTCAGAAGGTTAAAATCCAGTTTTGAAGCTACACGACGGTTGTTTTGGGACAGAACTCGTAATTTTCAACCGTGGTCAGATGATGAAGATGACACCTGAGCCGTCGCTCCTCTCTTCCAATACCAACTGATGGACTGATCATCGACAGATTTAGCATACACCAGGCCCGTTCATATGGCGGTTCTTCCGTGGAATATTGAGTCTCTAGCCTGTGACCTTCCGGTCACGAAGCCGAGACCCTGCTACGGGGCCACTTCAACCTCCAAATTATTATTAGTGAAAAAGTAGCAGGCATTTTTATTTTATATAACAATTTAAGAATATTAGTTATAAAATTCATGTAAAGCAGCTGTCTTCTTCTTCCGTGCGACTGCAGCTTTCGTGGATCAATCTAAAACAGTTTCTAGCTTGGATGCACCCTTTACATTAATTAAATTAGAAAATATATCATTAAAATATAAACAATCAACGTCTGATGTGCTTTTATCGTTTTAAGCGAAAGAATTATAAAAACTGCCTGGCCCGATTTTGCGCCAGTTAGAGTATCCGGTTTTACCCCGAGTGAAGAGATTATAAGAAACGAAACAGAAATGCGAAATTATGGGACTAAATCCTTATAGTTTGATAGGGTATAAATCCTTAGAAAACATAAAATAACCTGGACTAAATATAGTTTTTATAACTATATTGGTTATTAAGTAAGGGTATTTTAAAAACAAACAATAGACAGTTGACTTCTTAAAACAAAAAACCTTCACAGCCGCAATGAATTCAATAGCAACAACACAGCCACTATGATCATTTTTAGTGATAGATTAATCTAAGTATTGTCCACAAACACTTCTAATCCTCGAAAACTGATGTTTGCAGCAAATTTCCATCCTACGATATAGTTTATATCCGTCCTGTCATGTTTCTGTTCGTTTCAAAAAATGGCGTGGCTATCGCCTTTTGCAAATTCTATACTTCATACACGTAGAACGTGGATCTATGCTTTCGTATGGGCCGTGCACGATCTGCTTTGTTACAATGGAAAAAAGATCTGGGTCTTCTTGCGGGGGATTAGAGATTTCTGCACTAATAAAGCCATCCACTCTATGAACGTCTGATGAGTCTTTGAGACAAATGTGAATGTAGGCATGAGGAAGTAATCACTTCTGCAACTCTATCGTATACATATGACAGTTATAAATTGACTAAATTTTAATGAAAATACTAATTAAAAATTCATTAAATTAAATAAACAAACATTAATAAAAACTTTTAATATTATATATCAAGGCGCATATGCAGCTATTTCTAATATAATACAGATACAAATAATAGAAATACTAAACAAAAATTAAAATTAAAAAAGAAAGAAAAGTATAGATAAGAAACAGCATATTTAAACATAAACGATGACAATGCATCTTTTAGTGTACTAACGCAACAGCCTCAAGTGATTGCATCCACAGAAGTTTATAACGATTAATATTTAAAACACATAAAAAATAATTTAGAAAGTAAAAAATGTTCAAAAAGGAAGAAATGAATGAGAAATCGAATGGCGAACTTTATCAAAGACCACTCGCCATAAAGATTCCAAATTGAACAAAATTTTCTGTCAAGGGTAAGATTATAAATCAAAAGTATACCATTTGTGGCTTGAATCCTGTCGAATATCAATATGAGAAACATTCTGAAAGATCAAGATGCAAAATCCTTAATGTATAATCAAAAGATACTAGAGAGTGTGTTAAATTTAACACTCTCTGTGCCGAAATTTTAGATGTCTAGAAGCAACAAAGTCTTCCTGTGTCTTTGTCTTTGTTTGGCGTCGCTTGTTATACATACTTTTCTTTCTTTTTTACTTTTAATTTTTGTTTAGTATTTCTATTATTTGTATACATATGACACTTAACTTCTCCAAAAAATCTTTGTCTTTGTGATAAGACTCATGAGTGTTTTTTGCTTTCGATAAAAGACTCTCTCCAACAAATCATGACGATCCTGTGGTTTTGGCATAACAAATAGTTCTTGCTGTATCTCCGTTCATGTGACTATTTTTTTAATTCAGTAAATTACATAAGTCGTTAAAACGATAATTATTTGTTCTTTCTAATGGTGCATTCATTGTTTTCCTGTGATCATTATTTCTCATGAATCGGCCAAAAACGCGTGAAAAATAATCCTAAACGACACAAAACATTAAATAAAAAATTCTCGAGATTAAATTTTAAAATTCAGGCTTCGAATTGAGCTTCAGGCATTGAGTCACCCTTACGATTACCTGTGTGCTAAATTTCAAGGCTGTAAGTGCAATATTTGTAGTCTAAACATCGCACACTCATACACACAAACATTGTTTTTTTTTATATAAGTATAGATTATTATAGTAATATCTCAGAGAGCTTGGTTTACAGATTCCACAAAATTTTGGTGAAAAGAAAAAGCAAAATATATTAGGATATTAACTCAGATTTAAATATTGAAAGAGAAACACGCAATTAAATATTTGTCTAAACAGCGAAAACGGTTTGAATTGCGTTGAAACAATGAAAAGTATTGTTGTAAATTCAGTTTAAACTATTTTCTTGCGAATTTATTAAAATTGGAAAAAAAATTGTACGGAAACTTAATTAATATCATCGAAAAGATAATTTTTTGTATTTTCAGATGGTGTGAAAATTATTTTTGTGCTACAGTAGAACCCCGCAAATCCGAACTAATTGGGACCGGTGCCTGTTCAGATTACAAAAAATTCGGATTACCCGAAATTCAGATAAAAATAGAAAAGAAAAAGATGTGTGATAAAAAAATGTAAGTTATAAGTACTTAGTACTACTATCTCTTGAATTCTTTTATTCAAAAGCGATTGAAAGAGAATATGTCTCCCCTTTTCATTAGAATAATGAATGTGCTCCTGTACGAAGTGACCTTATCTTACGGCGAACTCAAGAAGAGATTCATTCTGTTGTTTTTAGTATGTATATTTAAATCTTTTCGGGTAATTTTTTCAATTACATATAATTTTCGAAAATAAAATCAGTTCAGATTAACCGGAATTTCGGATTAGAGGGGTTCTACTGTATATTATTTTCGTAAGTCATCAAGGAAGAACGCAAAAATTTATCTTAATTTTCAATTAATTAAAATTTCCAAAAACGGCTTCAAGGGCCATATTCCCTCCCTCCAAAGTATTTTTAGACACACAATCACAATTTCTGCTTTATTATTTGTAGAGATAAATTATTTTCTGAGGCATTATTGTTTCAATTTTCCAGTCTCATAAAAAATATTGAATTTTGTTAAAATAAAACTTAGTTACTTTGTTAAACTTTTAAACCTTGATTTCGAATATAGAGTTTATTGATAAAACACATTTCGTTTTGATCCCAGACCTATTAACCATCATTATTTTCGATACTTCCATGTATATCAATGTACACCTAGTGTGTGGCAGACTGATACAAATCCATTTATAGGAAAAAAAAATGTAATAAATATTTTATTATGTCATTCATTCTTTATTGTTGAAAATTATACCAAAAAATATTTTTGAAAATTTATTAAAATTAAAGAAAATATTGTATGGCAACTCTTTCGTTTAAAACAAACTTTTATATGTTAAAATAAACTTCATTAGAAAGGAAATTGTTTGTTCTTTCTTATAGTGTATTTATTTTATTGATACGATTATTAGAAAAAATGCAATGGAGAAATGAGTACGAAAAATCACTCAAAAAACACCACAAAAAATGAAATAAAAAATTTTTCTAGACCGAATTTTTAGAATCGGGCTTCGAGGTGCATTGAGTCATCATCAGGGCTACCTGTGTGCCAAATTTCAGGCCTGCAAATGCAATGTTTTAGGCCTAAACATCGCACACACACACACACAAACATTGCCTTTTATATAGAGAGAGATTAGTCATCATCTTTAGTTATTATCATAAAACTATTTTATATTCACTTTCAAGAGATGAATTATATATTCTTAAAAAAATGCATGGAAAAATAATAAAAATACAGTGGTGGCGACTCGGGGGGGGGGGCAATCGCCTCCCTACTTTTTGCTGAAAAAATTAAATTTTATTTTATTTTAGTGGCCCAAAACTATAAATTATAAAAAAGAAGTAATATCTGAGGAAGTTAAATAAGTAATCACTGTTGCTTAATTTTAAAAAAAAACCCTCTGACATTCACGAGAATTTGAAACGGAACATCTCGAAATACTTAAAAATGTAGAGAACTATCGAAATTGCTATCAATGTTACCTGACTACTCCCCTCGTTAAAACGACCCTTACCTCTTAATGACCACTTGTCAAAAGGGTCGAAAGAATATCTTTGTTCAATCAGTGTAATTGATCACTGCGACATCTGTTAGAAGGAAAATAGAACCGGTTTTGAAATTATCTAGGCTTTTTCCAGCTGCCTAAGTAGGCATCAATGGAAATATATACATTTACACTTGTTTTCAAAACATTGTCATGAAAATACGCTCCACAGTGAGCGTCTTCTTTCATTCTGAAATCTTTTTGAAGGCTCGTGAGGAACCATAAATTAGAAGACAGATGATACTGTACCCCGTAGGCTAATGATCTGCGAGGGGGACGCTTGTGGTGAAACCACCTGTGGTAGTTGGTAGCCAACGTTGTTACTAATGGGTTTCCTCATGGGAATAAGAATTATTCATCGTGCTCTCGAGTCACTAGACTCTGGTCAGCTCCGTATTCAACATAGCGTGGAGAGTACGCATCTCTTTGGTTCATGATTGCGAAGAGTGCAACGCCGGGTTATTTCGCTTTAGTCTAAGACAGGGGACTGTGTTGAATCAGAAATATTCTGTTCAAATACGGTAGTTATTTTCAAACTGCATTAAGATAATTGTAGGAATATTTCACTGGGTGGAATAATAAAGTCGGTCGGCTTTTACTGTACTGTCCAGGGTCGGATTTACACATTTCTGCGTCTTAGGCCAATGCATATTCTGTGCTCCCTCTCAAAAAGTTAACATATAGGGAGAATGAGGGGAAATTGATGCACTGTTTTTTTTTGGAAAGCTAAAAAATGATTTTACCTACTGTAATAATTAGAACTAATGCACTAAATTTATTCATTTGTTAATCTAATACAGGATTTCAGTCGAATTTTGGTCATAAATGACATAAGAAAATATTTATTACACTTTTTTCCCCCTAAAAATGGATTTGTATCAATCTGCCCCATGTTAGGAGTGCATTGATATACACGGAAATATCGAAAATGATGATGGTTAATAGGTATGGGATAAAAAAAAAAATGTGTTTAATCAATAAACTTTATAATCGAAATCAAGATTTAAAAGTTTAGCAAAGTAACAAACTTTTATTTTAATCAAAATTCAACATTTTTTTATGAAACTGCAAAATTGAAATAATAATGCCTCAGAAAATAATTTATCTCTGCAAACAATAAAGGAGAATGTGTGTTTGTGTGTCTGAAATTACTCTGGAGGGTGGGAATGTCAGCCTTGAAGCCGTTTTTGGAAATTTTAATTAATTAAAAATTAAGGGAAATTTTCGCGTTCTTCTTTGATGACTTACGAAAATAATATAGCACAAAAATAATTTTCACACCACCGGAAAATACAAAAAATTCTCGTTTCGATAATATTAATTAAGTTTCCGTACAATTTTTTTCCAATTTTAATAAATTCATATAAAAGTATTTTAAATTTAATTTATAACAATTATTTTCATTTTTGCAATGAAATTCAAACCATTTTCATTGTTTAAACAAATGCTTAATTGTGTGCTTTTCTTAGATAGTTCATTTTAAAGATTTTTCCATTTCTGAAGACGATTTTGCGAAGTAGTTGCTGTTAAGGCGCCTTGATACACACAGAGGATGAGTATCAATGTGCTCCGGAGTCAACTGTATCAACCTGTCCCAAGAGACTTTTTTACTTACAACACGTGGTCAAGCAAAATCAACGCTAAAAAACAAAACCTCAAACTTAATATGGTTCAGAAAAATAATTGTTTTTTCTTACCTTTGGAGTAGATTCCCTGGCAGGAAAACGTAATTAGTGTAAGAAATCACACAACACGCACTTAAGAGTAAAATTTACTTAGTGAAAAATAGTGGTTTGATTCATTTGTAAATTATCTTTGACTTAACATGGCCAAAAAATATACCGTCTGCTAAGAGTTATAGTGGTATATATATTAGGGGATGAGAACATCTTGAACCATTCCAACCATCAAAATTTATGGATTGTATCAATGTTCCCGCGTATCAATCTACCCCAACTGCCCCTAATTTTAAATTTAATATACCAAAGTTTATGTTCGAAAAATATAATCACTAAATAAAATATTTATAATGCTTGGATCATATAAAATTTTTAATTCAAAATGGCACTACTTGTGAAATAACATAAAATTAACACCTGCAAAAATATTTCATCGAATTTCTTGAAAGCGTGTGAAATAACTATTAGAACTTCTTTGATCGTTCTTTTCTGCGTGAATAGGCTTGAGGAGTCACTAAAGTGGACAGATTTTATTAAATCGATTCCAACGCGTGGAAGTACAAGGGCAAGAAATGGTGGTAAAAAAAGGCGAAAAAATGTATCGTTCAATATATTTAATTTAACAAATGTAAATTTCAAAAACTTCATTTTATGTGCGCTTTTCAAAATAATATTGAAAAGTTTGTAAATATTTAGTGGTTATTTCTTCCGTGTGTGTGTCCCCTGACAGCTTCGCCCTAGACCAGTGGTGCGCAAATTATTTTCATTTCCGACCCCCCTCACTTTGTGTAAAATTCTTTCAAGACCCCTTTAGAGGTCGAAACCACGTTTTTTGAAGAAAAGTCTTATATTTTTATTGTCAAATAAATTTATTTGAATTTAGCGACCTACAAAATTATTCTCGCGACCCACGTTTTGCGCACCACTGCCCTAGACCATGGCCTAGATTGCCCCTATGGAAAATCTGGCCCTGATACTGTCAATAACTGAGCAGTGCTTTCGAAAGCACTGCTGTTTATTATTAACATAGCCTCAGTGAATGCGACAGCCCATCCCCACTTTCTACGGAAAAATTTAATTTTTATTTCATTTCAGCTGTCTAAAATTAGGAATTATATATATATAAAATTAAAATTTAACTATTTTTGCTAAATATTTAACTAAGTATTTAAATTTTGTTGTCTACACCCTATACTCCGGGGTGCTCTTAGGTGTCTAAGAATTTTTGCCCCCTAATCGCCGGCACTGTAAAAATATCTTACATTATGCTGCTTTTGTAAATGATATACTCTTTCCCCTCAAAGTTGGTAAGAAATACAATAATTTTTTAATCAAGAAATTTCAAAGAATATATTAAAGAAAATGATCTAATCATTTTATCTCATATCCTAAATAATAATTATTTACTACTACATAATACGAGTAATAGCAATATTTCTTTTGCCACTTATGCATTTCAACTACAAAAATTCTCTCGGAAAATTCACTGATAAAACAAATGAAAAAAAAAAACACAACTTTAATACTCATGCCAGTTAACGTCAAAGGACAAATCCTCGTAATCTTTACTAGCAGCCCAAACAAAAGCGGGGCCTGGCGCAAAAATGACTTGTGGCGCCTTGAAACAAATTTCGTGCAAAATAATAATTTGTTGCATTTTGCTCTTTATTATATTGCACAAATTGATATAGTAAGGACTTAAGGAATACATTAAATTAATAAATAATTAAATTATGTTTATAAATTAATGTAAATTTTGAAAACATCATTTTATATGGCCTTTTGAAAATAACACTGAAAAATGAGTAAATATTTGTTTGCTATTTCTTATTTGCATGCGTCCCTAGCGGCTGTGCCTAGGTGAGGTTTATGGGAAATCTGGCCCCGATTGTTTCATGGACTTATAAAATATAACTTGGAATGCGATTTACAAGAACAAGGTTACAATATCTTATTTATTTTTCATTTTCTTACACGTTTTATAGCAAATTCGTTGATAATATCATCGATATTTAGTTTTTTTCCTGATTAATTCGGATTCAATAAATAAAATGGCCAACTAGGTAAATAGTTCTTGACTAATGCTTGATCTCAAGTATTTTTTTTATTATTTTCAATCTTGAGAAAGATCTTTCTGCAGATACGATGGTATTTAGTAAGTCAAAATTAGTTTTAGAACGGTAACACATTTGGGATACAATTAAATTAAAGGTCCACAGAAAACAACAGCAACAACAAAAAAAAATGTATCGCTCGATGCATTTTATGGCCTTTTGAAAGTAACACTGAAAATGTGTAAATATTTGGTTGCTATTTCTTCTTTACACGCACCCCTGGCGGCTGCACCCTAAGCCATGCCCTATGGGAAATCTGACCCTCATTGTTTCACAAACTCATAGAATACAATTTGGAAAGCGATTTACAAGAATGAGGTTATAATATGTTATTTTTGTTTCATCTTCTTACTTGTTTTATAGCAAATACGTTGATAATATCATCCTAATTTAGTTTTTTGATTAATCCGGATTCAGTAGATAAGCTGACCAAGGAGGTAAATCGTTCTTGAATAATGCTAGATCTCAAACAATTTTTTATTTTTTTCAATCTTGAGAAATAAAAGGGCTTTCTGCAGATGCGATGGTATTTAGTAACGTCAAAATTAGTTTTAGAACAGTTACACATTTGGGATACAATTAAATTAAATTATTTCTAAATAAATATTATAATATTGTGATGCTAGAAGGCAAAACTCGACGACAAATTTGGATTTCATTGAATAAATAAATGCAATCAATTTCATCTTGCTAAGGCGTATTTAAGTTCTTGAAACATCTAAGAAGACCTTCTTCAGTAAGTTTGTGATTATTATCTGAATTCTATAAAATACCATATGACATGTCATGTTCGTGATAAATTTCAAATCTTTTCTTAAAAGAAACAATGCATTATTGGTTATTACTAGAAAATGTTGAATTCGGAAATATTCTTCGACAGATGAAATCGGCTGATACCTTCCTTTTTCGTCCAGTTCTTTTGTTTCAGTTTCAGGTGTCACTTTCTATTATTCAGCTATTTCCTTTGCAGTTATCAAAGAAGATATAAATCAGGATTCACGATAAATTTCAAAAAATTGAAAGGCCTTTCATTTCCAAGTGACTGTGAATAGGGCGTTTCTTCAGTTTGTTGCATATTTACGGTTTTTAAAAATGCTGCAAGGGAATAACTCAGTTTCCTCAATTTCTTCTCTTTTTCCTTCAATTTGTTCAGAGCTACATATATATTCTCTTCCTGTATCTCTGTTTCTACTAGTCATCTTGCAAAATTGTCTAAAAACAATATTATAAAAAATTCCATTTTCACTTTTCAGTAGTTTGACAACAAAAATGAAATTCCTATCCAAATTTGCTCAGTTATAGAATTTTTAAAACAATTAATACTTTTGTATTAATTTTTTACACATTATATATATATTTATTTACAAATAAATTTTATATTTTTCAAAGATAAATATAAATAAACAATACAATGTATTGACTTTTCCAATGCAGAATTTGTTTTCTAACAGAAGTTGCTGAAATCTATCTAAATGTAATAAGCAATACAGAAAATATAGTTAAAATAATAATTTTTGACTTTTATATAACGAATGAAACAAACTTAATTGCTAAATTGTTAAAAACATTATCCTACTCAAAATTAATAAAGAAGTCAATTTAATAAATGGTTATTAAATATTCATAAATAATTTTAAAAAGGCAAAATTGTAAGTAATGCAAATATGCATTACTGAGTAATGTAGTGTTATACTAAACAAAGAGTAGTTCGAAATATATTGGATTTCGATTAACCTCTCGAATTCGATTTTTCTAGCCTTTATAGTGGAAAATTCATCAATTATTTCAACGAATTAATTTTGTCGAAGTGTATCTTTTGATGCTAAGAAATGTAAGATCATTTAGGTGATCGCCCATGGTTGCTCGTAAAAATGACAATATTCATTTCACTTTACTGAACAAGTTTTCACAATTAGCAATAGACATTGAAATTGTTAAAAGTATCTGAAGTGCATTTCTCAGATTTGGGAAACGATCCTCACCGTACGAAATTTTAAATGTTAAATCATCTATAGCAGTTTTTGAACAAACAATATCTTTACAATTTTTGATTCAAGTCTGAAAACACACGCTTTGTTGTGTGCTTCCATTATTGTAAGAGTGCACTACAGAGCGTTAAGAAATTATAAGACCACTTTCATTTTGGAAATTATGAAATAAATAAAGGTTCTAATTATAATTTAAACATTGAAATATGATCTTACAAGATATTTATTATAATTAGGTATCAATAATATTGAATACGGCAAAAAGTGATTAAGTTAACAACAATATTAGAAATTAATTTAAAAATTACACTGTTAACAAATTATAAGACCACTTATCTACAAAATAAAGTATGAAAATTAATATGATATTGGTCCTCCATTTTTCGTATAATCTCAAACAATTTTTAATTGAAATGATCAGACGGTTAAGTTCAATTTCAGAAATATTGTCCAATTAATTTCTAATGGCTACTTCTAGTTCATTGGCAGATTAAAACTGTTTATTATTATCGTAAACTTTGTGACATAAAATACCCCAAAGGTTTTCCATGGGGCTCAAGCCTGGACCTTCACTTGGCCATGACGAAACATAAATCTTTTCTTTTTTTAAACCATTTCTGGGTGGATTTAGATGTATGGCAAGAAGCATTGTCCTGCTGAAATATTCAGTTAGCACCATGTAATAAAAGTTCAAACGGTATCAGATGATCACATTATGTATAGTAGATACGTCTCACCATTCGCTGTAAATCGTACAATCCATCGTAACTAAAGGCTCCAGAAAGCATTATGATTCTCAAGGGCGGATCTAGGAATCGGTGGGGGAGAGGCCGCTGGGAAAAAAACATTTTTTTCTTTTCTCAAAAACTATTCAGTTTTCGAATTACAATGAAATTACCATATTAAAGAGAGTAAAATTTCTTACAAATGCATGCTTTCATTTTTCTTCTAGCTATAATAGTTTCGCAGATAATCGTTCTCGAAAATGGGAGATGTCCAATAATTCACGACCAACCTAGACCGCCGTAACAGTGCGTTACCTAAAAAAAAAAACTTTTTAAAATGCACTCTCATTTAAAAAAGCCGTAGATGAAACATTATTAGTTTTTAAAAATTAATTTTCTAAATGGGTCCAATAATTTATGACCACCCTGTATTATGAATTTACGTATTTACTATTGATCAATATATTGGAGCTAAATAAATAGCCGTTATTTCAGATATGAAAGAAGGAAGTTAATGACTTATAGTGTTGATATAATCTTACTTTATTTTGTAACAGAGCCCTCCGAAAAAATGAGTCTGAGTGAATTCGTAACTTTTTTTAAAGAGTTAAGATACGAATTCTTGTTTTCCTTCCGTGTTACATGATCACGATTATATTTCTCATAGATTTGTATGTCAGAGAACGCATAAGGAAATATTCTTTGCATATGTAATCCAAAATCAGAGACGCAAGATGGTCGGGCATTGAGAAAACGTTTATTGCTCTTACTTAATATAATATGGTTTAAAGGATCACTCGAGATTATGAGATAAAATACGATAAAAGAAAGATAAGCACAATTTAATTCTTCTGCGGGACAGAGAAACGCTTCTGCATATAAGCAAGATGTTAATCATGTCCGAAATGTTCCAATACACAATGTAAGAGCTTGGTGACGAGCAAAGTTGAGACATTTAAAATGCGAGTATCAAGCAGAGCCATGCACAACACATTCATAATCCATTATTGAACATGAATAATGCTGTAATGGAATAGAAGTTAGCATAGTCGGTCTGCCTCTCCCCCAAAGAATAGCTAGATAGAACTCGCATTATAATTGATGAATGGAGATATCTCTTTCATAAGCTCCGACGGTTGAGGAAGGAAGGTCAATCGTATCGAAAATTATGGCATGAAACTTGCAGTGCTATGGGTTGCGAATAGGGACACTATTGAGAAAAAGATGCTTTTGAATACAAAGTTGCTGTTTCCATAAACGTATGCCCACTATTTTCTGTGTGGAGAGAGTAAACCCATTATTATTAAACCACTTTACTGTTTTATGAATTGCTGTCTGGAGCTGGCACACGATGAACTGCATGCCACGAGCATAACGTGAGATCAACACACAGAGTTTTGCTGGAAATGATTGAAATGCAAATAAAATATAACTGGTGGCAAATTGGAAAAAAATCACTCTTAAAACGTAAACCTGAGGAACCTCTTACTTTTGGCAAAATGCATCTGAACATGTATTCTCAAAAGAACTTTATATTGAACAAAAGTCGGTAAATTAACCCGAAGGTGTAAATCTCCTGTTCTACGATGAGAACAATCTGCCTGATACTCGTAGATCAGGGGCAGATTTACCTGGAAAACTGCAAGTGATCCGGATCGGATCACATGCTGGGGAAGGGAGGCTCCAAGATCTACGAAGTGTGCTATGTCATCTTTGGCTGTAAGTAAGTAAGGTGTAATCTGATGATCTCGTTACTAGTTTTATCGTATCCTTTTTCAATTTAGAAGAAGACATAATCAAGTTCGTTTCTTCTTAAAAAAAAAATAGGAAAATCTGTTTTTAGGAATACTAAAAAATCAGTTGTTCATCCTCCCTTTCGAAGTCTCTTTGAAAAGAAGAAATACAGCTGTTTTCCTGCAGAATTTGTATTAATGACCAATGAAACGCGCAGCTTGCATTTTTCTATGAATATGGCATTATATGTTTAAATTAGGAAAATTATAATTTTGAAAGGAAGTAATTTCAATAATTCATCATTTTGAATATGAATGCATGACTACATCATCCTGTTTGTTATTACGTCAGACTCGTGTGTAAAGTATGACAAAATTTGGGTAGCGCATTTCCATTGGCGGCTACTGTACGTTATTATTATACTTGTGGGACGGATTTCTGAGATTTTTTACTAAAAATAACCTTAAAACGCAATTATACGCGAACAAAATAATAAACTTTATCCATTGACAGGACATTAGAATGCAATCATTTCTTCTGGAATATACCTTTTCATGGAAATCCAAACATTTTTGCCTTACAAAATTGTATCATAAATCTTCACCTTTCTTCTGCTGGAACCTAGACTTAAAAAAAAAATCCCCCTAACAATACCAGAAAAACTATACCAAAGCAATAAGATAAATACATCGTGACTTTGCCGTGAGACAGTAATCATAATGGTTGAATGCATTATCCACGTCAAACGATCCGACATGAATCGCATATTTTTCTCCATAACTGCCAATCCGAGGTTGCTTCACCTCCTGTTCTATTTGTACTTCAAGTACTACAATCTGCCTGATGGATGATCAAAGGCAGATTTACCTAGAGAACTGCAGGCAATCCAAATCAGATCAGATGCTGGGGAAAAGGAGGCTCCAAGGTCTGCGATGTCATCTTGGGTTAACGTCGCCTGGTGAAGAAAAAGATTGAAAGTTGTTGGAATTACCGAACCAGAGTTCTGAAAGAAATATTTGATATCTCATAACTCCGAGGAAGCGCATAGAGAAAATTGCATTGGATGCACGTCGCATGCGACACTTTGTGTCTGGTTTCTAAAACATAGACTCCATCGGATTTTTCTAGATCTCTGCCCGACTTGCCCTTGTTACAAACAATTGTACTTTGGTGATATCGAGGAAGTTAAGTTCCTTCGGCTCGTCGACTGAGAGAAGACCAGGAAGGTGGTGGAACCAGTGGAAGATTTTTCAAAATAAGATTTAAAAAAAAAGATTCTTTTGCTTTAGAAGTTTCACTTTTAATTTGACAAAAACAAGTTAATATATTTTACATTAATTTTTCATTCGAATAAAAGAAATAAAATAATTTACTAATATCTCATAGCTATAAGTGATTCCTTAACACATTTATATTATGAAATTGCTAAAATAAGTAATATCAAGAAAAAAAGCTTACATCCGGAATATGATAGTGAAATGAAACTGATTAGGCAAGAATCACTTTGTGATGCAAGAATTTATTTCCACTTACTTTAAAATTTTATGTAAATCACATTTCTATTATATTCAATGCGATTTTTTTGTAAAAAAGCTTTATTTGTTATTAAGATAAGTTTTTTTTACCAGATTAAATAATTATATATATTTATAAATTAAATAGCTACGCTAGTTTAACAGGGTACGTAGAGTGAGAAACTGTTGCAAAAATTAAGCACTTTTTAAGCACTTTAGCCAAAAAATTAAGCACTTTTGCACATGCATGCATGCATACGCAGACCCACGTATTTTCTAAGCATATTTTTTATTGAAAAATTTGAAATATATATTTCTTAAATTTTAAATATCGAATTTTTTAATTTTAATATTTATTTCTGTATTTGCACAACGTCTTCTATTGTAAAATAAAGAATGTCTTTTTGGTTTGACAAAAAAAAAATAATAAATAAATAAAAATGTTAATGTAAACTGTCATTACGAAAAATTAACTCAACTTTTATAAGATTAACAATAAAAATCTGTGACCTTTTTAAACATTTCTTAAAATTAACAAATTACTGGTTAATTTGGCCTCCGGGATAACCATTCCAGTATTTCAATATATAGCGGTGCCCATTGTTGAATAGAGGGAGAGGATAATAAAGTCATTAATAGTCCAGTCAGCGAAGGGTTTGAAAAAAACATTAAATCATATAGTTTTGAAAATTGGTACACATGTTTGTGAGGGGCTCCGAATGAACATACTAAAAGTTCCCGGTCCTGATGGGGGGGGGGGGGGGGGGGGAGAACAGGGCCCCATCTTGGATTTCATCCCCCCCTTTTTAGCTTTTCTTGAATATCTCGAAAATTATTCAGTTTTCAATTGATTTAGCAGATTAAAGAGCGTGAAATTCCCTACAAATACATGATTTTATTTTTCTTATAGCTTTAATAGTTTCCAAGATAATAAGTCTCAAAGTTTGCCCCATCTTGGATTTCATCTCCCCTTTTTAGTTTTTCTTTATATCTCGAAAACTATTAAAACTAGAAGAAAAATAAAAGCATGCATTTATAGGGAATTTTACGCTTGTTAAATCAAACGTGATTTGAAGATTGAATAGTCTTCGAGATATCAAGAAAAACTAAAAAAGGGGGGATGAAATCCAAGAAGGTGGCAAACTTTGAGACTCATTATCTTGGATACTATTAAAGCTAGAAGAAAAATAAAAGCATGTATTTGTAGGGAATTTCACGCTCTTTAATTTGTTAAATCAATTGTAAACTGAATAATTTTCCGAGATATTCAAGAAAAACTAAAAAAGGGGATGAAATCCGAGATGGCGGCGCGAGCCCCCCTCCTCACGAACATGTGTTCCAGTTTTCAAAACTATATGAATTAATGTTTTTTTCACCCTCATTTTGGGCCTTCGTAGACTGGACTAAAAGCGTTATACGAGCATTAACATGTGTTGACACCTCTGGATCTATCTCACCCTGGATTCCTTCCCGTTCGTCGGTTTTCATTCTTGATACATCCGGTAAACAAAGCTTTATGACTATGCTTTTGATAAAAAAAGAATGTTTTCTTTGCGCTTTTTAAGGGCCCTTTTTCAAAATTAAGCACTTTTAAGGTGCTCAAAAATGGTTTTCAAATTTAAGCACTTTTCATGACGCTACGCACCCTGGTTAATAATTTTTTATAACCTTTGTAAACTTTTTTTGGATTCATCCTTATACTACGACGAAGCTCACATTCTTATTGTAAAATATTACTACTTTATTTTCAATCCCAATACTGTGAGAAAAAAAATGCTTACAACAAATGAGATTTAGAAACATCGCCTTTTTTATTAAAGCATACCAGTATATACGAGGATAGTTTTAAAAGTAAGGTAACAAGCCCTATGAGACAAAATCTTTATTCACGACTTCAAAAATATATATAGAGTAGTAAGGCGCTGGTGGATTTTACTTATCCACATAGGCATTATGGTTGCGGGGCATTTAATCGATCGGCCTAAAAGAAATCAACGTTAAGGTCACGGAGCCACGTCAAGACGGTTTGATGAACTTAGGCGTCGGTTATGAAATACCGACATTTTAAGTATTCCTTCAACGATTCGCAGATAAGGAAATCACTTGATGCGAGGTCTGGGCTGTAGGGAGGTTGACCCAACAACTTCAAATGGAAAAGTTGTACCAGATCACGTGTAATTAAGGCCCTATGCGGTCGAGCGTTGTAGTGCCAAATCAGGATACCTGTTGAAAGCAGTCTCGGCCTTTTCCGGCGAATTGTTTGCGCGCATTTCTTACTGTACCCACCAACCACGTTTCCATCTTCTAACTGCAACTCTGGTACACTACAGCAACACTATCTCCATCAACAGGCAGCATTCAAACGCTGTGATTATCTGAGCTCTCTGGACAGGGAATTTAATTCGCACGGAGAATTTCTGTACCCGTCAGAGCTCTTGGTACCTTACTTTTTGAAACACCCTCGTATACGATGCTTATTACTAAGAATACAGAACTTTTAAGGAAGAATTTTCAGAAAAAAGGAGACAAATAAAAATATCTTTATTACAAAAATAAAAATTTCATAACATATCCACAAACTGACTCCCAGAATGAAGTAGATAAAATTTTATCACGGCCATATACATTTCCCATAAAACAGAATACACACAGAGTCGAAAAATGCACACACATTCCAGACACTAGCACAAAGTTCCGATGCACAATTTTCGAGTTATTGAGACTTCACGAGGTATACAGAGGGATAATGCGGTGAATTTTTAACAGCCTGTAGAAACACAGGATTTAGGTGTTTAATCTACTCGTTGCTGGAAATTCGTGTCTTCGTAATATAGCTGAAATTTTGTTTCACAGTTTCCAATTCAGCGCCACTGAATCTCATATGCTGCCTCGTGCAGGCGCGTATTAAAGGCCAGACGCACTAGGTGCTTGCCTGGGGCAAAGAAATGAAGCGGTATTTTTAAAATATCGCAATAGATAATTTCCCTCTAAAAACCTGTTCACTTATCCGATTTTAACTTACCAAGTCCACGTTTTATTATCACAATCAGAGTGCCTGAACCGCAGAAATCTCGTTAATAGTAGTTGGGTACTGCGCACAAACATCCCGCACTTTCTGAAAGCCCCAATTGCGGTTAAGGTTCACTTCTGGTTTCCTAGAGAAAAGCTGAGCAAAACCGCCGTTAACTACATTTACAGCCTCACGGGAGGTCTCTGTGTAAAACACAACAGCTATCGATGTACCTCAGGCTATTAATAGCTTCTCCGAAAATTTACTGCTAATGACTTATCAGAACACAAATTGGATGTGTACACGAACTAGACTTTAAACATATGTAAAAACGTATTTCAGATAGTAGTCCAGATGATCTTTCCCAGGATTGAGAAAGAAACCCAATCAGTGCACAAAGAAAACATTCGCAGAAATGTGTCGCTTCAATGATTAGTGTTATTGATGATAGTGATTTCTTTTCAATGCATATCTATAGTCATTAGCAATGGATCAGTGCAGCAGAAAAGACCTTGTGCTCCTACCGTTATTTAACAACTTTAGGGGATCGAATATCCATCGATCGGCACAACAACGAATCGAAACCGACATAAAAGAAATCAACATCAAGGTAATATATTTCTGTGTGTTTGGGGGTTGGCGGTAAGGTCGATTCTCATATGTCGTCTTCAATTCGAGAATTAGTTCTCAATTTTTTTTTTATCCTCAATTGGAGTTAAAGCGGTTTTATAGCAAGCATACGTCTCAAACTTACCTTTCTACTAAACCTAAATTGAATCAACATCAAGGTCGTGGAGCAACGTCAAGACGGTTTGCTTAACTTCGGCATCAGTTATGAAATAACGACATCTCAGGAGTTCCTTCAACGGTATGAAGATAAGAAAATCACTTGGTGCGAGGTCCGGGCTGTAGGGAGGTTGACACAAATCTCCAATTGGAAAATTTGTACCAAATCACGAGTACTTAAGGTCGTATACGGTCGAGCTGATTTTGTAGTGTTAAATCAGGATCCTGTTAAAACTCGGTCTTTTCCGGCGAATTGTTTGCGCACATTTCTTGCTTTACTCGCCAACCATGTTTTCATCTTCTACCTGCGATTCCGGTATACTACAGCAACACTATCTCCATCAACAAGCGGCATTCCAACGCTGTGTTATCTTAACTGTCTGGACAGGGAATTTTATTCGCACGAAGAATTTGTGTATCCATCTTGGTACCTTACTTTTTGAAACACTCTCGTATATGGTGCTTATTACTAAGAATACAAAACATTTAAAAAAAAAAGAATTTTCAGAAAAAAGAAGACAGAACAAAGATGATCTTTATTACAAAAACGGAAATTTCATAACATAATATCCACCAACTGCTTCCCAGAATAAAGTAGATAAAATCTTATCACGGCCATATACATTTCCCATTAAAACAGAATACACACAGAGTCGTAAAATTGCACACACATTAGTGATAAATATCGCATGCACAATACATAAAATACCTCAAAATCAAAGTTATTTAATTGAGAAAAATAGTTTTATATTCTGAAATATGGAATTCCCTGGTGATTGTGATGTAAAAAGCTAGTTTCTTCTACACTAACATTGTACTACTCTCTCTAGATTCCTTTTGTAGAGACAACCAAAACAAAAACAAAAATTCTAACTCACGACCAGCAACAATTGAAGAGTAAAGAGCAGCAACCGAGTCTCGAAAATACCAATTGATATAATAAGTGACGGTTGCAATTCCATCTGTCGACATTATCAGCAAAACTAACTCAATTTTGACCATTTCTGATCATTTAGAAGATTCATATTTGTATTAATTAATTTGAAATTTAAAACCTACGAATAACGATAAACTTGTCTATAACGTTACTTTGTTTGTTCCTGACAAAATTTTCATTTACTCTATGTTTTATTAACCCGCCAAAAGCGATAATCACTTTTTAAATGCATATGCATATAACGATAATTCTATCTCTTCAGACAGTCCATGTTCCAGAATATCAGGGGAAGGGCAAGAAACTCGAATCTATTGCAGCAAAAAGATAAGAGCGCTAGTGAGTAAATGTGGACAGGTGATAACCTCACATATAACAATAATTTTTTTAGTCCAATCATCCTATCATCGTTATAAATAGATTTTACTGTTTTTATTTATTTACGTAAATTAAGAGTAATTTAATGAGATAAACAATGTTTGGACTTTTTACAATGATAAACAATCTTCACGTGCAATCCTTTTCTTTGAAGTTTTCTCTCAAGGCCATCTCTAACACATACAAATTACTTTTAACAAAGTTGACAGCCTAAACGAGAATAGAAACAAATATATAAAGGATGACTTTTTTTCTAAACAGGCTATAAATTTAAAAGAGATATATAATGATTTCAGTTATGAAATAAAATGTCAAAAATAAGTTATTGCGTAATTTCTAGAAAATTTTCTAAGACTTTTAACTGTCTTTAATAAAAAGAAACGTCTTTTCAGCCCGCACCTCGTACTATTTTTTCATAGTCAACTATTTCTTTCATTAACCCCTAACACTTTCCATGCAGATAATGCTTTAACGCATATTTCAGAACGTTTTAAGCTGCTATCACACGGAGAGCTATCGTGCGCCGTTATCTTGAGCGTGAGCAAAATGCAATTCAGCAGAAAAGTTTGTAGCACGTGACCGGTCAGACAAGATGACGGAAATCGTGGGCTGTATTCAACCGGCTTTATGGTTTCCATTCAGGGTGCGTCAGTGAATGCGCCATGACAGAACGCCGAGTCGAAAATTCTTTAAAACTAAAAGAAAAAAGTAATTCTTTCGTACTATGTCTCTGGCACACACATTGCATTACTGGAAGTGAAATAAATAATTTTTAATTGAGTTATGTACGCTGTTATATTGTAGATATTGCATGCTTCACAAAGTTTCCGTGTCACATTGGGAAATGGAGTTTTGATACTTTATGAATTATTTCATTTTCGATATTATCTTATGCTTTGCTTATGTTTTTTGAGATTTATTTAAAAAAGAATCTTAACTAAATATGTCACAAATATACACTTTGGCTATGCGTCAGTAAACGGCTTGTAGAAATTCTCTTGCGTAGAAATGATTCACTAAACATCAATTCATTCGCTTTTCTGATGTGTCAGCAGATGTTTTTTTAAAGCAGCTGGACAAGAATATGTTTCACTACAATAATCACATGAAAATGGTCGCTCTTTCGTATGCATACGTAAATGCCTTTTTAAACCAGACTTCTGGGAAAATCCTTTACTACATGTGTCACATACAAATGGTTTCTCTTTCGTATGCTTACGTAAATGTATTTTTAAATTCGCTTTAACACA
>BGPR01020512.1:4449-27793 GCA_013235015.1 Araneus ventricosus | reverse complement strand
AGAATTCCGTACAGTTGAGACTTTGTGTTAATTATTTCAGATTTTCTTAGAAACGTGATATTTTAACACTTGAATGCCTTGCTATGATTGAGTCTGTTTTGTGGATGGGGTCTGAATAAAAATATCAGAAGGAAAATCTGTTTTACAGTTATAGAAAGAATCTTTCTTTAATGGAGCACCGACATGGGCAAATAATATCACCTCAAGGCAAAAAAAGGCTTCTCAATTCTATACAGAGAAAATTCCTTCTCAACATCACTGGAGCGTATTCTACCACTCCAATAGCAGCTCTGCAAGTGATCGAAGGCATTACTCCCTTACATATCAAAGCTGAGATTGAGTCCATTCTCGTTAGAGTAGGTCGCCTTCGCAGGGATTTCAATTGGGAGGGCTCAAGCTTTTTTATATCAGGATTTTCAACAACCAAATCCACCTCTTATCATTCATTCAGCTAATTTTGATTTAGAGGATAGGGTCTCAATAGTCTCTGACCCGTGTCCCCCAGCTGAGGCTATTTACACAGACAGTTCACATCTAGAAGGTGAAATAGGTTGCGCTTTCTGCGTCATTCAAAACAACGTCCAAATTCATCAGTAGACGGCAAAACTAGGCCCACATAATACCGTATTTCAATCTGAAACCTTAGCAATAAAAGAGGCTATAAATTGGGCTAATTCTAATTGAATATCAACGTCAATCTGGAGTGACAGCGAGTCGGCACTCGGAGCAATTTCTTCCTTCAAAAGTTCTAACTCACTAATGCAGGCCCTCCTTCAGAACTCATCCATGCAACTTAACTGGATTAAGGCACATGTTGGTTTCCTCGGTAACGAGGCAGCAGACAACTTAGCCAAACAGGCTACTAAAGAAGGGACTAAAATCCATCTTCAGGCCCCGAAATGTCATCTGCAAAAAATGTTTAGGAACCTCTCTCTCAATAAATGGCAAAAAGACTGGGAATCAGGCGACGCTGGGCGAGCAATTTTTAATATACTCCCTAAAGTCACTCTAACCCCAGCTTCATGGTCAAGAGAATCAATCCATCCTCTTCGCTACAGGCCACGGTCCTTTTCCCAGCTATCTCTATAGATTCCGGCTTCATCATTCAGATATCTGCGCATGCGGGGAAAAGGGAGACCCTCTCCACTACGCAACTTCTTGTCACATGACATTATCTTATCATTTTACAAAACCAAGTGCAGAAAATACTCAACTTTGTTGGAAAAGCTTATTTTTAAGTAAACTATCAAGAATACATATAGCTAAACTCATATTTTTCCTCACTGAAAATGAGAACCTCATAAAACAACCACTTCATCCGACTCCGACCCAGATTTCTCTCCTTCACCAAGACCTCAGACTTATGGACTAAGACCCTCTAGAGGTTCAATACCTAGAACCCTTATCAGTCCTCCTACAAGTATATAGATGCCGCGAACTTTTGGGACCTGTCTTAAAATGGTTTTTGCTTCGCGAGTCTTTCTTTTCATATGTAAGCACACATTTTTCATCGTTTTTATAATTTTCACATGCTTTTCGTCGATGTTAAAACACTGTTTGTAATCTTTTTTTTTTTTTTTTTGTTCAATAAAGTTTCTAAGCACACTCATCCAAACTGCAAACCGGAGATTTTTTATCTCTGGAGTCAGGGATGTGTCGTAGTGTAAAGAAAAGTCTGTTTTGTGGCATCATCTCAACATCGTATCTTATAGGAAACTAGGTTTATTAATGTAGTCTCTTCATATCAGTTGTGTTTTTGCAAGTGGCCAGATGTTGGTTTAGTTGGTTCAGAAAACGACATGAATCATCTTCTGTACTAAAGGCTGTCTTGTCTTTTGTTACCTCGAGTTTTACTAATCGCCTGTCATTTGAAAGTTCATAGCTATTCTCCGCTTTGAAAATCTTATGTTTAGTCGACTCAAGATCGAAAGTTTTTTCGCTGGTTTGAAATTCATTTCAAAGAAGTAAGTATCAAATGCAGTTGCACAGTATGGCCAAAAGTATCCGGACATTTTCAGATTTTCCCCTTTTTTAGAATTTCTCCGGAAAGGATTAACTGACTGCCCTTAAGCTTCTACCATGAGAAGAATGTTTTGAATAGACTGTAACTCACATTTTACATTGAAGATTCGGTCCTGGGGGCAATTAGGCGACCGCCTACAAACTGATGAAGACAAAAAAGATTTTGGCCCACCCCGCTTCACAGAATACTGATAACAAGATGAAACTTCAGAAATGGTTATGTTTAAAGTGCATAATATTTACAGGAATTTTCGTAAACTCAATACAAATATTTGGGAAGATATAAAGGTTTTCTTTAAAAAATCCCAGATTTTCCGTTTTTTTGCTTATAACATGCAGGGTTTTCTGTTATATTAAACGAAACTTATAGAAAAAATGACAATAGATTAGAGAAGCATTTTGGAAAAATATTTTTGAATATTACAGGAAATATGAGCATTTTTAGTAAATGTTTTACTGCGCGTGCGCGAAACACAGCGTAATTTTTCTTTCACAAGTTTAGAGCCAGATATATAGGACAACTTATATAAAAAATCAGTTCAATATCATTAGTATTCGGAAAGATATCGTCATTACAACGAGCAGAATTTTAGCTCCTACCGAAGAGAAGCTAAAAGATGAGGGTTGTACACAGATTGATATTTTTTAAACTTATATCTTTGAATAGTTATATTGAAATGTATAGTGGTTAGAATTTGCTGAATACCCATGAATACTTGTAATATTTGTGACGAATAAAAAAAATGTAGAATTATTAAAATATTTTTAGAAAAGAAATTAATTAGATAAAAAAAATCGTTTTGCCATAAAAGAAATATATATAAATATCGTTTAGCCGTAAAATTGTAATAACGTGTAACTTGTTAACAATCATGTATATAATATAATTAAAATAGTAAAATTTTTGTTATTTATAGTGCCTAATTATTTGGAATTTAAGTTATTTAATTAAGTATTCATGGGTATTCAGCAAATTCTAACCACTATACAATTCAATATAACTTTTCCGAGATGCAGGTTTAAAAAATATCAATTTGTGTACAACCCCTTATCTTTTAGCTTGTCTTCGATATGAACTAAAATTTTGCTCGTTGTAATGCCGATATCTTTCTGAATACTAATGATATTAAAATGAATTTTTTTATATAAATTGCCCTACATATCTGGCTTTAAATTTGTTAAAAAAAGATTACGCCACATGTTTCGTGCTTGCACAGTAAAACATCATTTACTAAAACAGCTCATATTTCCTGTAAGATTCAACAATTCTTTTCCAAATTTTTATATAATGCTTCTCTAATATATTGTCATCTTTTCTGTAAGTTTCTTATAATATAACAGACAACTCTGCATATTATAAGCAAAAAACAGGAGGGAAAATTTGGGATTTTTTAAGATCTTTATATCTTCCCAAATATTTGTGCTGAGTTTACAAAAATTCCTGTAAATATTATGCACATTATACATTACCATTTGCCAAATTTTCATCTTGTTATCAGTATTCTGTGAAGCGGAGTGGGCCAAAAAGGTTTTTGTCTTCATCAGTTTGTAGACGGTCGCCTTATTGTCCACAGGACCAAATCTTAAATGTAAGATGTGAGTTACAGTCTATTCTTTACATGGACGAAGTTTAAAGGCAGTCAGTTAAACCTTTCCGGAGAAATTCTAAAGAAGATGAAAATCTGAAAGTGTCAGGATACTTTTGGCCTTATAGTGTATTTAGTGCACGAGTATGATTCTGGAAAGTGAATCTGCAGTGAACGGAAGAGAACGATTGCTTAAAATGTCTAAGTTAGCTACCATATTTTCAAACTGTTTTTACTTATTTCTATCATTATATTAGTCATAAAACTTTGCCTTAAAATTAATTTACGAAATCAGTCTGTAGGCAGTTAGAAACCCAGTTTAAATAATGCGCCTATGTTAAGCATTTGAATTCTAGTTCAGTTTCTTCCACGCAAATATTTCTTCTGTTTTATGGCGGTGGCTTCCCACGTCTTTGTTGTATTGTAGGTCGTGCCAATTAATTCAGTGTCCTCCATGAAAATGAATGTAAAAAACGCCCGCATGCTGCTTGTAATAGGTGTTAGTTCTTTAGCTTACAAAATTGTTAACTACATTTAATTTCATTCGCAGCCTTTGCGTGTTGCAAATCACTGTGTGTTTAGAATTTAATTTTCCGTGATCTTTGTTTTTTCTTTATATTAAATGTTATTCACCGTTTAAAATTTTCAAAGGTTCCGTAATTAATAAGGATTTAAGTATTTTTCATCTAAAAATACTTCTGTAATTTACTTCGTTGCATGTTGAAAAAACAAACAATATTATGTAGGTTTTCAAGCAAGTATCAACTGACGGTTTCAACTTTTCTTTCCTTTGCAATAAACGAAACCCCTTTCACTTTTTGAAAATTCTGTATTGGGACAAATTGTGGGTGTATTAGGCTCCCGTCTTAAAATCCAACGATTGCTTCACCATCCTAATGATTTTAAGAGCTTTTTCGAATAGATCCATGATCATCTTTCACTTCAAGTCTTTTCCTCTACCTGCAAGCCGACGTGGTGATTTTTTTTTTTTGCGCCCTCTTCGTCGAAGTGACTTCGCACCTGAATTATTCTCCGCTTTCATACAAAAGAACTTCCACTTTATGGAGAAAAGAACAATCAACAGAACAGACACACATGTGCTTTAACACTCACGTTTTGGTTCGTTTTGTGGGCTTTTTTATTTGATTAGGTTTTTTTTTCTCTCTTATTTGTTGATATTGTACACTTCATACTCATATTTCTTTCCTTTTTACAATTTTTGTTTGTATATAGTTTTATATGATACTCCCTTTTGTTTCTTGTATATTATCCCAGATTTTTAGATTTGTATTTTTGTAACTTTTTCCATCTCTCTTCCTTCGCCCATTATTTGCTAGACAGTTAAGGAGCGTCTTTCGATGTCTCTTCCACTTCATGTCCGCCACACTGTTTGACCCTTTGAGTACATTTGAGGAGTGAGACTCGTCATCTGCTTACTTGGGCGAAGTTACGGTGGACGAGTGAGACTCGTCATCTGCTTGCTTGGGCAAAGTTACGATGAACGAGTGAGACTCGTCATCTGCTTACTTGGGCGAAGTTACGGTGGACGAGTGAGGCTCGTCATCTGCTTGCTTGGGCGAAGTTACGGTGGACGAGTGAGGCTCGTCATCTGCTTGCTTGGGCGAAGTTACGGTGGACGAGTCTGACTCGTCATCTGAATTTAAGAAGAATTATTGGCGCAAGTGGTCTTGCCAAATTATAATATCCGTGGGCCTCCTACAAGTAGCGATGCGCCACATCGTGTGCAAGCGAAAAATTGGCACATTTTCCGGAGAATATTTCTGTAACAGAATTAAAGAAACGCCCTACAGAACGGTGTCGCGTATGTTATAAACATAAAATAAGAAAAGAAACCACTTGGCAATGCAAACAATGCCACGTGCCTTTGCATTTACCGACTTGTTTTGAAAAATACCACACGGTACAAAATTATTAGACTTTAAGTTGGTTCTTGTTCTATATAGATATTTATATTTTCTAACTAAAATGCTGTTTCAAAATATATTTATATCACCAATATAAGTATATTCCAAATAAAATGCATTACTTTTACATATTAATCCATATAGCGACAAATTAAATCCGTCCCATGGGCATAAAAATCTTCAAATAATTCAGTACCCAAAGGGTTAAACAACCAAAAGGTTATAGTCGCAGGGGCATGAAGTTGTGTTCTATATTTGTCTGTTGCATCTCAGTTGTTTGCAAATATTATGATGTTTGTAATTGCCTTGGCTATTTAAATAACACTGGTATATCGAGACTCGAATTCAAGTTCATTCAGTTTGGATTCCTAATTTATGCACACTCGAATCGGCCTCCGAAATTCCTCAAAATACACCAACTCGCGTTTTGTTAAAGCATGTGGGGTACGGTGTACACTTGGTGTACGAGAATACTTCGGCTGTTGTTAAGATTGAGCATCTCCCGCCACCTGACAGCCCGTAGGAGTTCTGTGCCCACTGTTCCAAGTGTTCTTTTGCTGGCAGTCGAATGGTGGGTTCGTGATACCCAGGTATCCTTGGGTGGTTTGTAGGCGATTTTTGTGTGACACTACTTCATTCTCTTAATCGTTTCTCGCCCATCTAATTTTTCGCCTCTCAGCACGCATCAGCTATCTTCATTCTAGTGACAGGAGAAACCGAGTTCATTGCACATTCGCGAAATTTGGTTTATCAGAGTTTTTTTGCCTTTCCAGTTCGTTTACCATTTCAAATTCTTTTTCGTCAATCTCGAAATATGTGTTTTTACACTCTTTTATTTAACCGCTTAACTTAACAGCCCGAGAATACTCGTGCATTCGAATTATCGCATTTTTGGTCTTAAAACTAAAATTTAATCATTAATTATCTTTATAATTTTACACAAAAATTACCTAGAATCAATAAACATCTCAAGTATTATATGCCTTTCGAGATGAATGAAAACGGCAACCACTTTCCAAAACAGAAGGGAGCATCTTATTAGATAGCAAAGAAAATTATTAAGTTTAGTGGTTAATTTGACTTGTTTCATGATTGTAAAGATGGAATTTTTTAAATCGATTTTTCACTCCCATCCTGATGTCTACAGTTTTGAAATTTTATGCAGTTCTGGCTAGTCGATGGCAATATGCTGTTTCAACATTTACAAGGCTTAACTACCTATTAATCGCTTAATTTTAATTAAATTTTTATTTCATATGCATGGTGCCACTTGGTAGTGAATTTGAGAAAGAATTTATTACAAAATTTCTTATTTATAATAATGAAATATATTAAGAGTGAAAATAATATATATATATATAATAATCTCACTTAATTTTATTTCAAATTCTAATATTATATATTTTGAAGTCTTATTGTATTCCAAAATCGCTTTTCTTAAACTCCAGTTTCGTTTTATTTCCCGCGCTGGAGGTATATTAAATCTCTCGTTTTGGCATATTTATTACTAAAAGAATATTTTAATCGTTTCCACGCACGCACAAATCTCGAGATCAGCGACTCCTTGAGGCCATGTATCTTCCCTAAAACGCTTACGTAATTTATTAAAAATAGCAAATATTCCCTTCACTTTGATCACGTGTTATGTTGTTATTCCCTTATCTGAGAGAATCGGGGATTTTCTGTACACTTTTACTAAAAACTTCAACTAAGATGTTGGTATGTCCGCCACTCTCTAAAATATTTTTATAATAAAGCATATATATATAAGGAATGTAAGGAATAGTGATTTGGAGGAATAGGTAGCCGAATATCCACTTTCTAAAAACATTTGACTTTTGGTTGGAAATAAAATATTTCTCATTTTAAATTAAATAAAAAAATTAATAAAACTGCTTATTTATTACTTGTAAATTTAAAAATTATTTTTAACCTCTTGATGCATTTTTGCAATATTTTAAACTACAGTTAAGCACCATTTATACGTCTTTCAAAGGACTGACGCAAAACGACGTATAAATAAAAAGGCGTATGATCGAAAAGAACTACTTTATGATTACAACTAGCTATACGCGCACGGCGTTGCCCGTGGAATCAGGACTTCAACAAAATGAAAATGAAGGGGGGAAAAAACGCTCACAATGACATGAAAAAGTTCTGAAAACAAAACAAAAGATACACATTATTGATTTTCCCGCTTATTTTTCTTCGTGACAATGGCATTTCAACTGTAGAAAAATAATACAGAGTAGGTTAATACGAAACAATATTAAAAAATTGCAACGTGAAAATGATTATTATACAGCAAGCAAAATATGCGAGGCATAAACACGTTAAAACACTGCCGAAAATAATAATCGAAGTCATTCAGTTGAAGGTTGTGACGTATCCTGCGCTCTGCACCATCAGCCAATGAAATTGCAACAATGCATGCTGGGAAGGCTCCGGAGAAACGTCCGCGGGAGATGCTCGCTAGAGAGAAATATCTTTCAACTGACCATAAAAAATTAATTTAAAAAAAAAAAAACGGAAGAAAGTTATTTTAACCGTTCTTGTTTTAAATCCGACAAAACCGTTCCATTTATAAGCTGAAAAAAAAATTTGAAAATACTAGTGTTATTAGAACGTCGGATGCAGCAAATTTAAAAACAAATAAAATTCCAATGACAAAACTGACTATTTTTTAAAATTTCTCAAAATTCAGTAAATTACGTTTGAAGCTCAAAACAAACTTCATTAGAACGAAAATTGTTTGTTCTGTTCCGATGGTGCATTGATTGTTTTTCAACGATCATTAGAAAAGATACTACAGCCGTAAACGTGCCAAAAATGACCCAAAACAACAAAAAACATTTCCAGCGGGCGCGCGTTTTCAAGATATACTTGCATTGTACATCGTATTACATATTTATATCGTTATTTTATATATTTAAGTGCAATTTTATTTATAAAATCTTTGTTTACTACTAGGCTAACAAATACTGATAACTTAAATAAAAGCTGGATTTATTTTTGTAAAACCACACGATATATTTATGTAATACGATGCACGGTATGTCGTAAAATTTGTGCAGGCGCGCCCGCTGGAAGGTTAAATAAAAAAAAATTCTAGATTAAATTTTAAAATTCCGGCTTCGAGGTGCATTGAGTCATCATTACACAAACATTGCCTTTTATAAGTATAGATGAATGCGAATGAACCGAGACTGTGATGAAACGACGTATAAACGGTGCTTTACTGTATTTTAATTCAGATTATACGAAATCGGAAACCCGCTTCATTTTGGAATTGCTTCGCAGAAATAAGAGTCATCATTGCAGAACATGACAATGACAAACACAGAAGAAAATTGAATGGATAAATTGAAATCATTAGAAGTAAATTGCTATTTTAATAAAGAAAATTATAATAGCTGGGATGGAGTGTCCTTTTAATTGACGGGAAAATGTCCAAGATTTGCAAATTAAGCAAGAAAATATCTCTCGGCGTCTGCAACCACAATATATAGTGAACATTTGAATGGGTGATTGGAAAAAGGGCAAGATTCCACTGGAATGTTATCTTTTTTCCAATCATTCATTTTCTGAATCTGGTAATTTATAAGAGACGAAGCAGATCGTTCTTTTTCTTGAAAATGCTGATAATTTACTGTTCTTGCTGCATCATAATTTCGGGCTTTACAATGATAAATGATATGTAACATTATCAAATACACCAAATTTACTTAAAATTGAGTAAATATTAGATTAGTAAAATTTAGATTTTTTTGATAATAAAAGTACTGAAATATAATTCTGCACAATATTTTTTGTTAAATATAGATAAAAGCCCATTTAAAAAAAAATATTTTCTTGAAATTATTCGGCTGAATAACTGATTAGTATTCGGCAGAAATGCCGAACAGTTGCCGATTATCCCTAATATATATAAACAAACATTTTTATTAATGCACTAAAAAAGTAGAAAATAAATTTTTAATCAAAAATATAAAAAACAAAAACATATAAAACGTGAAAATGCTGAAAACAATATCAAACAAAAATTTATCTACTTCTGTTATCATAAGAAAATTCCTAAACATTCTTTAAAAAGTAAAACATATTATGAATACGGAAATTTATATTCCAATATAGTTAGAGTATTACTAACAACGCTTCAGATTTTTACGTTTGTTTTGACTCCTACATTTTTGATTTTTAAAAAAAATCTGGTGTTACTTTTTTTTATTATGTTTCTATTATTATTATAAAAATATATCTTTATCTGGAAATTTGATTGCCTGTAAAAATCCTAATGATGAACATCGAAAATTTATAAATGTATTTGAAATGAATGGCAGTAAATTCCAATTTCAACCTCTTAACTGCAACACATTGAAGCCTCTAGTGTAAATTGCTCTATATCTTATATTAGCTTTTGGAATTGAGGGGTTTAGTAAAATTAGTTTAAACTGTGGAATGTTATGGTCCCTTGACATTACACTAAACTGCATTGCATTTAAGGTATCCGACTGGTTTAAAATCGTCGTTTTTGATTATCAAAAAAAAAAAAAATTATGACTTAATTTTGTAGCCTGTTTAATCAGCTTTCTAAAACTCTCACTCTCGTGAATTACAAATGGAGTTACAGCTGTTTTATTACCGAACTGTAAGCATTATTTTATGTTGCATGAAAACTTTAAATGCGTTTTCTGAGAAACGATATTTTTGAGAAAACTGTCGACCGTAACATTGATTTCTCAAAAAGTTATTCAAGTATTGATATGAAATTTTCTGAGATTGTTTTCTGTAATATGCTTAATGTTTTCCTCTAAAAACTAAGGTCAATTTTGAAATCAAGTAATATTTTTAAGTGTTTAAATACAAACGAAAGGCATTTTTTATGAAAAATTACCAGTTTAGTTACTATGTTCAGCTATATCTCAAAACTATTTTGAAGTACAAGAAAGATTTTAGAGCATAACTGTCATAAAAATGTACTCCTAGAAGGATTTATGTGTATTTAGAAGTTGAGTTTGTCTATGGCTGTTAGCGTAAGGCAAATATTTCAGTCATTTTTCTTCAAATTTCTCAGTTTTATAAAAAATATTATTTTGAAAGCTTAATTTTACAATATTTTCATAGTTTTAAAACATATGCAGTTGAAAAATAACATTAACAAATATATATGTTATTTTTCAAAAAAGTGTCTCCGAACACAGTCGGATACCTTAAATACTTCAGCCTTTTCAATCTCTGCATTTAACACGATAAATGTTTTGAATAAAATAACTTTCGTTTATTCTCTAAGTTTCTCGGTTATTTTTACTCGCTACTGGGTCATGGCCGTCAACACCAAATATGGAATTCATTTTTCAATGTCATCCGCCTGGTTTGAAGTCTCCAGTGCGCAAAACTACGGCACTGGAATATCATTGAACTGGAGGAGTATTTCGTCATTTTCACCAGTTTCCTCCAATGTCATATTCGGATTTCTCTCTCGCGATTTATTGCTGACTTGTTGGTTCTTTGTAACGCTGCCTTATTTTATGTGGAGCGCCATGACTGCATTTTTTACGTTTCTTTTCCAAGTGATAATGAATGCAAATATCCTCTTTTTGATTTCGTTCTTTTGATAATTGGGCAACTTGATTTCTCGTTCTTTAGAAGACCAACCAATCAAATTTGTTTGATATCATATTCACACCGTATCAAAAGGAAAATATATTAATATAGTATTAATTTAAATCTTTTTTGTTTGCTTTTAAATTTCATATTAACCCTCTGATTGCGTAATGATTTTAAATCACTAGTTAGATGCAACGTTTGCAAACATGTTCAAATACCGTTGAACCAAGCGAATTGTTATTTATATGCAAAGCTTTGTTAGTATAATATGCTTCAATACTTTGCTGGTACTTAGTGAACGATAAGCTTTCGAAAATCGCAGGATGCAGTAGAAAATAGACTGTACCCGTGGATTAAGCAATCGGAGAGTTAATCCAGCCTTACGATTATTAAGATATCGTTACTGTGTCTTGTTTAAAACTTTACTTTAGATTCATTATGCAGAATCATCATAAAATAAATTATCCTGTTTAGAGCATTCTTCATCTGCTCCTTTATGGTTGGATCGACACCTAAATTTCATTATATATTATTCAAAATATATGTTCAGAGATTCTGTAGTAGAAAAAACAATTACAAAATCGTCTTAATGAGGGAGCTTTATCTACGGATAAAGAAAACAGAACAGTAGAAAATATTATTTACCACAAAAACAGTATCAAACATTCGAGCGAGTCATGCTATAATAAATAATTAAAAATGTGTGTCATTTGAATGCTAGGAGCTTCATGGTCAATAGGTGATCACCCTTGATATTTCGCACATGTCGCTTGAAACTGTAACCAATGTTGCTGTTGGTCCACGATACATCACATGCTTTAGGTATTCACACAACAAGAAATTGCGTAGACTTAGGTCAGGAGGACTTGGTGGCCCGGCCGTCGAGAACATGCGACTAATTCTTCGATCATTAGTCAAGTGTTGATGCAACAAGTATTACTCGCACCTACTGATATGTAAGACATAGCATCTTGCGTATAAGTTAGATGCAAGATTTCTGTCTTTGTTCCAGCTGAGGCATTACAAAGTTCTGGAGTGTCATTTTTCCGCAGTCACTGAATATGTCTGAGGACGATTAGCAGTTATTTCTTCGTATAAGGTTCCAAAAAAAATGTCGATGTCAACCCACGCCAGACTATTAGTTTGATGGAATGCTAAAGAATTTTCCGGTAAACGCGTGCATTTGCCTTGACTAAACACGGAAATTTTGTGTCACATACAGTTTCATTCAAATAAAAGTGTCTTTCGTCACTCGACAGGATGTGCCATTTCCACAACGGAGTATCAAATGCCATCCTTGCCAGATAGGGCGATCCTGCGTGCCTTCTGATAATGAAAGACATCAGAGTGTTTTCTCTTGGCATATAGATAGCAAATACAGTAATAACTGTATTTATAATCCGAACCCCGAATATGTAACCCGAAGTTGGACGAGAAGTGGGAGCCCTAGAAAACGCTAAGTCGGAGTGTGACTTTGCATATAAATACATGCGAAATTTAATTCGAGGCAATGGCTATCGGAACAGCTGTTTGAAATAAAAGTATGCAATAAAGAATGTAGTTTCATACATATCGATTCTAAATAGTACATATTGAAGTAATGTCTTCTTAAAATCTATCCGATTCGTCTGACGACTAAACGACTTTTTTTTCCGCATAAAATTTCTTCGTAAACTTATAATATTTTACGCCTTATATCTGCAATGCGGTCCCCTCATTACAGTCTGTTGTCTCCAAAATTTCTAACCTTTACTCAAATGATCCGAGACCTCTTGCCATGCTTACAAGCTTGTCATTTGTTTTTTTGGTGGATTTGGATTTGACGTGTCGGTTTCTACAGAACAGAACGCCGTCTCTTACCTCCGTACCCGTGACCTGAACGGTTTGATGGGCAAGACACGGAAATTTTATTTAAGAAAAACACAGGCATTTTCACTTTTACACTATTAGTTCGTAATAGTCTTATTCTCTTTAGATGTCGTTTTACCTTTCTTTTTTGAAGGGGGGGTGGAATGTCCGGTAATTTGGAGTTTGTTGGTTCAGCTCGCTGGAAAGTTGAAGGCTAGGGAGGTCGGAAAAAATATCCGTTTTCGCTTATGAATTTGACAATCCTACGAATGTTATGCTTGGAGACGAGGTTATTGGCGACTCTTTTCAGCCATTCTTGTTCGAAGTTTGGCACTGGCTTCCTCATATGTCAAGACACTGTATAAATACACTCCGTGGCATAGTGTAGTGCCGTGCCAATTTCACCACAACTGCAATAATCGCTGTCAGACAGGTGAAACCTTTTGAGATAGGCAGGGAAAGGTCCATGTTGAGAGAAGAAGATAACATCCTCTCTAATCCAGTTATTTGGACGGAGACTAACTGAGGGCATGATGTTACAGATTTTCCTGCCTGTATCGCCATTCTTCCGTGAGGTTTGCCACTCCTTAAGTATGCTCTTCCGAAGGAGGCCTTTTATGTGCAGTAAGCTTAGTAAGTGAATAGGGTTGCCCATGTTGCGTTGTTTCTTTTGCCTGTTGGTCTGCTCTCTCATTGCCTACATGCCCTTTAACTCGTGAGACTTTTATCCTTGGATTTGTTAGGAGGATTTTGAAAATTTGTCTTGCTGTTGGTAACTACAGAAGCGATTTACTCTATAACCTCATCGACTTTTAGATGTTTGATATGCGAGTTCAACACCTCATTGACGGTAATCGGCCATCAACTTTCAAATCTCGTTGCCTGAGAAAATTGATAACTTCTGTTACATAAGCGACTTCTATAGTTTCTGGCTTCGTTTATAGCTCATTTTTTAAAAAATTTTCTTCTTGTATCCTAATTTTGAACTTGTGTCATTTTCTAAAATGGGAAATATTCGAACTTGGAAGGGAGCGCTTAACTTCGAATTCGCGTTAAGTCGAAGTATTACTGTACGCAGTTGTGATTAAATTTGGACCACCTTAAAATGAAAATAAAAGTTTCCTAGGGAAGTATTTAATGTTTTAATCCATACTCTTTAAATAAAAATATAAATCGTAATATGTTGCGTTTTTATTAAACACAATATACCGGTGTTATTTCAAATCTTACATATGTATACGTGTTTGACATCATTATTTAAAGAATTTATCCGTCTTAATTGTAATATTGTTAGAATTTCGAAATTGCATTCAAATTATAAACTAAAAACTGTTGGTAGTTATAAGTAAAACGCGCGTTAATATTCTGCCGAGTGATATGACACACATTTATTTGTGTGCTCGTTATCGTAGTATTAGAAATTAATTTTTGAAAATATCGAGATGATAATGGGAAAAACCTTAGTAAAAAAATTATCATAATTGAATACATAATATTTTGAATTTTAACATATAATCCAAGTAATAATTTTCGAAGTTATCGCTGGAAAACTTCGAAATTACAAAATGGGAAAAACATCATGCAATTCAAAAGGTTTTATGAAATACTGATGGAGTTTCAAAATTTTAGACGCTTTAAAAAATTATAAATTAAAAATAGCTCCGAAACCGTAATTAATAATTTCATTTTCTTCATTTCGTAGCTTTTTTTAGTTCAGTAGTTATCTGGAGGGGGGGGGGCGGGCATTTTTATTGTATTTTTATAAAATTATTTTAATTTTCTTTAGTAGAATACACTCTCTGTAAAGGTGATTTTATAACTGTTTTTGTATTGGAGAATTGTTGAGCTCATACGTGTATATATTTTGGTATGAATTCGAGTTGGTTAAAAATACGGAATGTTTTTAAAAGGTTAATTTATTTATGGTAATATGGGATTTTGTCCTGGTGTGTTTGGACATTTGATTTAAAATTATTTTTACAGGCGTTTTTTTAAGTCCTGCGTACTATAGTTCATAAATTACCAGCTCATAAATAAAATTTTATAATAGTAGCTCTGAAAATGAAAGGATTTTAAATTTATTAAAAAATTTCAAATTAGCCGCCTTCTTGAAATATTTTGTTTTTTCAAAGGATAAGAATTTGATCTTCAAGAATGTGGCATTAGCAATCGCAGGTTTCTTTTGACTTCCCTTGTGTATATATAAGTTTCCCTATACATCTGGCTCTAAAGTTATGAAGAAAAAATTACTGTTTCGCGCATGCGCAGTAAAGCATTATTTACTCAAAAATACTCATATTTCCTTTAATATTCAACGTATTTACTTCAAATTATAATAAAATGCTTCTCTAACATATTATCGAGTATTCTGTAATTTTCGCAATTATTTAAAAGAAAACTTTGTATGTTATAAGCAAAAAACATGCGAAAAATGTGGGATGTTTTAAAGAATATCTTCCCGAATATTCATAATATTGTTATGAAAATGCATGTAAGCAATGTGCATAAAATACAAAACGATAGGTGAAAGCTTCAAAACATTATCAGCTTTCTGTGAAACGGGGTGATCCCAAATAATTTTCATCTTCATCAATTTGTGGACGGTCCCCTAAATGCCCCAGTGACAAAATCTTCACTGTAAATTGTGACTTCCCACGATTTTCCACAAATGATTGTGAACCATTAATTCAAATTAACTCCAAATGTCTCGAATTTTAAAAATCTTACAATACTTTTGACCAGTAGTCTAAGTAAATACAGTTGTAAGTGTTTTTTATTGGGAAAATCATTAATTTTAGATTTTTATAGTTTTTTACGTTCCTAAATCGGGGCGCTGGCTTAGGAGGGCATTAAAACAAAGTTTTCAGGCAGGATTTTTTTGTAGTCAGGGCCGGCCGGAGGGCGGTGCAAACGTGGCGGCCGCCCTAGGCCCCGCTTTTTCTGAAGGCCCCGCGTAGCTGACTGATTTTGCAAATTAAAAATGCATTCTAATTTTTTATTTTAATCCGAATATACATGCATTTGAATATAATCACGCGTTATGTGCACATTTCACGTCGACCTATGAAAGGCAAGCTTGGGGGCTCCGAATCTCGCTATATAGCCAAAACAGAGTAAGAAAAGTAAAAACAATGCGTTTCCATTATGCTTGCGTTGTAACGGATGATAGTACATCGTACGTTTGGTGGGGAAACAAATAAAATATTCTTATTTAAAGGGAAGACAAATGCTTAATATATTACTGAAAATTACTAAATAATATATTTCATTGTTATTTGTTGTAATCATACTACTAAAAAATTGATCTTAATTTTTTAATATTATTTTTAGACAATTTCGGAATATGACTAGAGACAGAGATACTGGAAGGAAACACATGTGTGGATATGATAATTTTTTTTAAAAAGAAAGAAAATTGCTGAAAACAGGAGAACTCCCTTGCAGAATTTTTAAAAACCGAAAGTGTCCATCAAACTGACGAAATATATAATTAACAGTTATTGAAAAATCAAAATCGCGAAACTCAAATTACACCGTATGACATCCGTGAAAACAATCCTAATCATAAAATCCTAATGCAATAAAATATTTTGTTTTACGAAATCAGGTTCAAGGCCCCGCAAATCAACTTTGCACCAGGCCCCGCTTTTGTTCGGGCCGGCCCTGTTTGTAGTAATTATCTAGTTTATTTCATGACATATAACATTGCATGCAAACTATTATTGAAGAAATGCGACTTTGTCATTAATGGGTTAACAACCATTTTGTGTTGAAGAAAGTTTCAAATAGAGCAAATGTTAGAGAATAACGGCGGATGGCAAAATTCAAATTGCACTAATTTGGGGTCTTTTGGAAGTTTACATTCACTAACTTCCACCAATGAAACAACCCTACCGCGAGTGACTTGCCATAATCTATGATTCATAAGCCTCAATATTTTCCATTGCAATAATCAATTCTTTCAGTCTGAAAGAAGTTTTCGGTTCATTCAGCCGCACAACAGAGCAATTAGGGATTGCAATCGGGAAAACCGGATCCAGTAATCCGGCATCATTAGACGTCTACTGGATCCGGCACCAGTTTGCCGGATCCGATCACCGGATCCGGTAAATTTAAAGAAAAATACATGAAGCCGATTTCTTGAAAAAATACTCGCGTTGTTGCAAGAGTAGGTACTTAAATGCGTGGTGTGTACGAGTCGTTCGACGCTGTCTCACCCGCTTAACATACAGACATTCTTATTGTTCAATTGATAGATGAATTATGTTTATGTTGCATTTACGAATACGAGAATGATTTAAGTGGATAATTAGACTTAGAAATGAATTGAGTAACGATCCATATTTTTGATTTTTCTTTATAATACGACTTTCTTCTTACATAGTGACCGAAATAACGCTTTAAATTATAAGTATTTACCTATTTGTGTTGCATTGCAGATACTAGTCGAAAAGTTCTGAAACAAACATGCCACTTTTGAAACCAATTCAAAACGAAAACAGGAATATTAATATCCTTACAGAATAAAAAAAAATATGATGATGATACAAGACGAACTGATGATACATTTACTATGCCGGGAAAAAAAAGTTGTAAGACTAGAAATAAAAAATATCTTAGAAAGAGTTGTTCAAAATGATAGCTTTAAAGAAAACGTAGATAATATAGAAAATAACTCAGATTCATCGTCATTGAAAAGTGAGTTGACATCACAGAAAGAATTACAGATGCAAATCCAGCAAGATATGAAAACCTAGAGCATAAATATAAAAAAAAAAGAGAAAGATTATGAGAAAACATTAAGAAAGGAAATGACTGCATGTGAAAGTGAAGGAGTTTGAGGAAAATACTTGTTTTCTATTCATGAGAATTTGTTGACAATAAAACCAACAAGTGTAGAAGCAGAAAGGGCTTTCTAGGCCGCTGGTTATATTCGTAGCTCTGTAAGAAGTCGATTGGCAGATGACACAATTAACACTATTTGTTTCCTACGATAATTTTTTCAAAACCCAAGTGAGTTTTTTTAATTGTTTTACTTAAAATAATAATTTAAAGTAAGTATATTAAAAAATACGAAGAAGTTTTAAACTCGTTATTGTATAATTGTGCCATTGATTAAACAGATTCATGATGCCTGTCATAATTATAAGGATGAGACTGCTTGGCGCGTCTAAAATACCTAATTATTGTGATCTCAGTTGATAAGATTGATTTAGTTAGATTTAATACAAGTTACTTACATAATATAAGTTACATTACAAGTTATCATTGATGTCATTTGTGAAATCGAGTAAGTGAGATTGAACTTAACCGCCCGTCATTATCTAATTATTACTAAACTAATATAACAATTAGAATTTAACTAGTTACACTGTACTAAATCTTTATTGTTGATTCATACGTAAATGCTGATAAATTATAACAGTGTAAATAAAGTTGATTTCATAAGAAATTAACGCTTTTTTTTATAAACTTTGTAATGCACTCACTTTATCATCTTTTATACAGTTGATTTTGGAATGAAAAGGCAAAATAGTTTTGATGTGTCCAATCCGACTGGATTGAAATTGGTGCCGGATTGCAATCCCTATGTAGAATGGGTAGAAATACTTTTTTTAAAACCGGCAATATTTTTACCGTATCGGCAGCAATATTTGTTATCAATAAGACAAGCAATATTTGTTATCAATAAGACAAGCAATATTTGTTATCAATAAGACAAGCAATATCTGTTATCAATAAGGTGTCCGTGGAAAGCATCACATTCACATGCGTATTTGCATCCTATTATGTCTTTCCTAACTGAAGCTGCATTACAAGTTATCAATGATGTCATTTGTGAAATCTAGTAAGTGAGACTGAACTTAACCGCCCGTCATTATCTAATTATTACTAAACTAATATAACAATTACAATTTAACTAGTTACACTGTACTAAATTTGTATTGTTGATTCATACGTAAATGCTGATTAATTATAACAGTGTAAATAAAGTTGATTTCGTAAGAAATTAACGCTTTTTTTATAAACTTTGTAATGCACTCACTTTATCATCTTTTATACAGTTGATTTTGGAATGAAATGGCAAAATAGTTTTGATGTGTCCAATCCGACCGGATTGAAATTGTTGCCGGATTGCAATCTCTATGTAGAATGGGTAGAAATACTTTTTTTAAAACCGGCAATATTTTTACCGTATCGGCAGCAATATTTATTATCAATAAGGTGTCCGTGGAAAGCATCACATTCATATGCGTATTTGCATCCTATTATGTCTTTCCTAACCGAAGCGAAATCTAATTACGTAAGTATATATCATTAATGTAACTGCAGTTATATAACAGCATTTTCGAACGAGGAAGTCCGATGTTTAAACATAGTCAAAAAATGGTATTTGCTTGCAGTGGGAGAAAAAGCTGGGCTTAGAAGGATAGAAACGTTGTAGAACCTGAGTGAATCACATCAACAGAGAAATCTGTTGCTGCTCGTGAAGAATATAAATGGCGTGGAAAAAAAATGCTATACGAATTTATAAAATAGGCTTCGAACTCAGTGGCGAATCTAGGGGGGTGGCTATCGGGCTGTAGCCCCCCCCCCCCGGGGGGGGCGCGGGGGGGGGGGTTTTATTTAAAAGCAGTACAGCTGCTTGTTCTTAATTTCCCTTTTTTTTAAAAAAATAATAAAAACGAGCCAACATTACTTGACAGGCTCGAAAATTTTCCTACTTTCTAGTCATTCCGAGTCGAGTCCCGATAATCCGAGTTGATCGGGACCGACACTAACTCGGATTCCTGAAAACTCGGATTATGCGGACTACATAATAAAATCGAAGAGTAAAATTCAGTTTTATGTATGTGCGTATAACTGAAAAATACAGAGATCAAATAGCGAAAAAATAACGAGCACACAGATTTGTAAATATAAAAATGTATTTTAAATAACATCACTCTTACTTGATTTAATGTTTTAAAAATGAATCTAAAGTTGTTTGTTTCTGAGCAGAAAGTCTCTTTCTTGCTGCGTTGCCTCGCAAGCTTTTGAAAAATAAAACGTCATGTGGTAAAGCAACTAGTTGCTACTCAATATAGCGAAGGGCAACATCTAACGCTGCCGTGCCTTCTGCATGCGAAATTATCTTCTCCGTATTTTATCTTCTTCTCAATTTTTTATTACTTTTTTACTTTCTCGTATACGAAGTATACAAAGAGAAAGTACTGCAATCGTCAGAAAATTCGAACTCGAGATTTTGACGAATCTCGATGTTTTGGGCCTCCCTGAGTCCGAAAAACACAATTTTGGAATTATGTCCGTCTGTGTGTCTGTGAACACGATAACTTAAAAACTATTAGAGATAAAGGGATGAAATTTGGTATGTGAACTTGACACATAATTTGTAGGTTTCTATCCAATTTTGGACAAAATCCGTCCACGGGAAGTCTGTCTGTCCGCGGTCATGCGAACACTATAACTCAAAAACTTGAATAGATAGATGGATAAAATTTTGTACACAGTTTTATCATCATAAATGTAGATCCATATAAAATTTTGGGCCAAATCCGTCAAAGGGTTGACTGTCTGTCGGTCTGTATAATTAACGGATTCTCTTCAAAAGTAATCTTCACGCGCATGCGTACTGGAAGCAATCTTATGTGCACGCGAAAGGAACGGAATTTAGCGAATTACGTCAGTTAGTCCTTGAGCCTGTAAGAGCGGAAAATCGTTACGCATCTCTTTGAATTTGATTCTTTACCTAGATATTTTTCAATCACTATATTGAAAAACCTTCTGATAGTTATTGGATTCTAGGTAACAATAGGTTCGAATTTTTTTAGGGGAAGGGGAAAAGGCACCTTTTTGGGGAACTATACGAGAAACTTTAGGGGAGAACACTCCCGCTGGTTTGGCTAGTTATTTCATTGTAATTTTTTATTAAATTATCGAAAGTATTGTACTGTTCTTTATGATTCTTATTGTCAGTTGAGTAAAGTCTGTAAAGTTGAAGTGTTTTGGTTTACATAAGCCATGAGGTTTGACATTCGTCACGACGGTACAAAATATTTATGACCTCAGCCCCCCCCGACCCGAATTCTGGATTCGCCACTGTTTGAACTTCCTTCTACTACCTAATTAAATGACACTTTCTGTTTTGGGAATGTGTTGTAGTTTTGATTCTACTTTCATTCCATGGAACACATGAGATGTTTACGAATTAAACCTAAGTTATCTAATAATCGAATGTTGACGTCTAAGAATGCCTCTACTTTATAAGTATAAATATACGATAATTCGATGCAGGTATAACCAAGCGGAGAGACCAACAAGTTAAAAGATTAAACAGATAGTTTTGTTTAAAACTTTAAGCTGTAACAAGTTATTTAATTAAATGCCGAGTCTTCTGTGACCTAAATCATTTGTTGTCAAAAAATAATAATAATGAAGTATCTCAATTGATTTTGTGAGAAATTTTGAATTTGCATCGATTCACTCCAACTACAATAATTATTAACGCTCGTAGGTAGTGTAAAAGGCAACCATTTACTACCGTAACCTAGGATAACTTGGCTAAAAATCAGTCTTTCGTGTGAAAACATTGTACAACTAAAAAAGAAATGATTTTTTGTATCTTTTTGAAATGCTTGCTAAATCCTGAAACCAATCATAGGTATATTATACAAGTAGAATTATAGTTCTGTTTTTTTAAAAAAATTTTAAATGTAAAATTTGCTGCAGTTTCTAAATCAGCACGACGAAAGAATTGATTATTCATTTTAATATGAGGGAAATATTTTGAGGAGATTTTACTTGATTTTGGAGAAAAAAATAATATTGTAATTGTATATATTATTTTTTTCGGTGTAATAATCAAACCAGCGGGAGTGTTCTCCCCTAAACTTTCTCGTGTACTTCCCCAAAAAGGTGCCGTTTTCCCTTCCCCCGCGTGGCTCAAAAAAAAAATCGAACCTACTGTTTCCCAGAATCCAATGACTATCGGAAGGTTTTTCATTATAGTGATTGAAAAATATCTAGGTAAGGAATCAAATTCAAAGACATGCGTACCGATTTTGCGTTCTTACCGGCTCAAGGACAAACTGACGTAATTCGCTACTCCGTAATGAAATTCCGTTCCTTTCGCGCACAGAAGATTGCTTCCAGTACGCATGCGCATGGAGATAACGGATTCTCTTCAAAAGTAAAGTATACAGACGGACAGACAGTCAACCCTTTGACAGATTTAGCCCAAAATTTTTTACGGACCTACATTCATGATGATAATAAAACTGTGTACCAAATTTTATCCATCTAGCTATTCAAGTTTTTGAGTTATAGTGTTTGCATGACCGCGGACAGACAGACTTCCCGTGGACGGATTTTGTCCAAACTTTGATAGAAACCTATAAATTATGTGTAAAAATCACATGCCAAATTTCATCCCCGTAGCTCTAATAGTTTCAGAGTTATCGTGTTCACAGACAGACATAATTCCAAAATTGTGTTTCTCGGACTCATGGAGGTCTAAAACGCGGAGATTCGTTGAAATCTCGAATTCGAATTTTTTGTCGATTACAATACTTTCTCTCTGTATACTTCGTATACGAGAAAGTAAAAATTAGTATTTTGAGTTACATTGATATAAATACGTTTAATATATGATTAAAATTTATGATTTTCCATTTGCGCCACTAAAACCGTTGTTCCATTTCAAAACAAAGCGTGCGTGAAATCGGAATGGTCTAATGATTCTTTCTCCGATATTGCCGTAACTCTCGTTGCGAATAACAAACGAAACCTGAAAACTGAATATAATGCTGTGCAAATACGCTTTTGCAAGCTCTGATTTTTTAGAATCACTTTAGTTCGAGAATTTAGGGTAACATACAATCGAAAGCCTAATTTTCAGCCATGGGCGGAAATCATAGCCCATTAAGAGTCCAAGGCTGACTTTCTGTTCTGTTATTTTCTTTTCTCTGCAAGTGAAATATTGTCTCATCAACTACGTCACGAGCTGCTAAACGCGGCAATTTGGAGGAATTCCTCTGAATTTTCTGACCTTTCGAAATTGGAAGCTTCTGTAAATTCTTGATACATGGGTGCATGTTTACCCTTTGAATCCTCAAGTGGTGAAAGAAAAAAAATTATATATACCGGGAAAATGAATTTTTTTTTTACGTCGCGGTGTGTTTACGTCTTTTGTGAGTCATTCTTGTTTACAAATTGGACGTAACCACGACGTTGCCTTTTCATTCATTAAAGTGTTATTTCTTTGGCATATTACTCGGTTTGTCAAACTGTTGGTGGGGTCGTTCTATCGCAGGGAGAAGTTCGGAGCAGAATTGGATATTCTTTCTTCAAGTAAGT
>BGPR01020511.1:0-27794 GCA_013235015.1 Araneus ventricosus | reverse complement strand
CTTTGAGACCTGGGCAAGATGGTTTGAACTTGCATAAAGAAGCATAAGAAACCAGAAGAAAGAGATTTCAAAGGCAATGCAAGCAGTTCTAGATGGCATGTCTCTTGGAACAGCTGCAGACTTATATGGAATGCCCTATTCTACGTTAATTTATAGGGTTAAAATAAAGTAAAACAGTTGTTGGTCTTGATAATAACATAACATTGGATACTTCATCCAACTGCTGTAGCTCCAAGTATACATGTCAACAAGTTTTCACCACAGATCAAGAAAGCATGCTTTGTGATTGTATTAATGAAAAGTTGAATTATGAAATATGGTCTGGCTTACAAACAAGTATGACAGCTTGCATATGATTATTTAAAATGCCTGGGCACGAGCACTCCAAATAATATAGCTGGACATCACTGGGTTAAGGATTTTATGAATTATCGAAATAATGGGGCCATTTAAGTCAAAACTGAAAGTATCACAGAGTATGACTGGAACAAATAATGAAAACAAGAAAAATTAAATTAATCTAAAACCAGATAAATTTTGTTAGATCACTGTATTTTTCTGTATATTTGTTATATTTCAATAAAATTTATGTTCATTTGAGTTAAATGTGTTATTATGTATTTGTTGAAAGGTACCCTTGCCATGTTGAAATGTGCCCCACCCATGGGGCACATTTCAACAGATTTAGGCTTCAGTTGAAATGCATAATTTCACCTTTTAGTTATGACCAGGAACTCTCATACAAACTGAGTAGCTGCCTAAGATTCTATTGTAACCAATGATGTTAAAACTGAAATAAAAAATATACACTTTCTACAAAAATGAGGTTATACTAAAAATTGTTGAAAGGTGTCTCCCTCTCCCCTACTCATCATTCAGCCTGAAATTTGGACAAATATTTGATATTCAGCTATTTCACTAAATCACTATTTGTTACATCACTATTTTTTATGGTAATTTCAGCTATAGTCAGAAATAAATGTATGATTATTTCCAGTTAAAAGAAATGATTTTGGTTGCAAATAAATGTCTTTTTAAGATATATATTGAAATCGTGTATGAATTTGAAGAATTTATAGAATCATTGACCTAATTCTTTTCATGAATATTTCTTAATTGCATTACTTTCATATTTAGGGATTTTAACCCTCTGAGCACCCAATTATTTTGAACTTTTAGCCGTCAGGCTAGAAAACTTGGCTTTTAAAGCAAATGAACCACTCTTTTTTTGTATTTAATTATATCTCTGAAATCTTAAGACTACTTTAACATTGAATTTTTGAGAAAATTTGCATATAAATACGAGCTACCTGCTTTTGAACTGAACATGAAAACGTAAAAAGACGTTTGCGCCACTCGGAGGGTTAAGTGAACATTACTTAAGTCAAGTTACTTACAAGTTATGATGAATATTTAACCTAAAATGAAAATGTAACATTTTTCTTTTTACTTATTTATCAAAGGCCTTTTTAAATTGAATTAGGAATATTCAAAAATATCGGTAAAGTTTTGAGTTGTTCACTAGTTTTTATTATTTTAAGTATTATTTAATTACTCTTCTGTTTTTCAACTAGTTTTCTATTTATATTGAGAGGGCTTAAAACTTGAAGCTATTATTACATGTAAGTGATGGGTATTTATTGTTAATTTGTATTTAAAACATTTGATAAAAGGGCAGTGGCAACTCATGAGCTCAGAAACAATCAGTGCTGTAAAACTTTTCATTGGTACTGGTATTGGTGTAGTTACAAAATAAGCAGTGCCAGGATGTTCTAACCTGAACCCTGTTTTAAGGAGATTTTTACAATTTTTCTTGTTTATGTCTCTTAAAAGAGAAGTGCTGGAATGGCATTACACTACACTCTTGGTTCTGGATTTTCCTACTCAAAAGGTGTTTGAACAATGTTCTAATCTGAGATAACGTGACCTGCATTTTTATATTCAATTTTCTGCTCAGTCAAAACTGTGAAAATTTGTCCTGAAGATCTGCAACACTAATTTTTTCATATCTCTAATTATGAGATTGATCCCCCCCCCTTATTAATTTTTTTATCTGAATAATATTTTAGAAAATTATCTACATACCCTTTTTCAAAGAGTGACTTCTAACAAAAGAAAATATATATTCAATAAACGAGACATGTGCCCTTTGAGGCAACATGAAGTGAAATAGAAACCCGTAAACATCCCATGAAAGAAATCAAAGAAAATCCTAATGAGGAAGCGAAGATAAACTTTTAGTGAGAGTGAGAAAAGAAAGAAAAAAAAATTCCATATTTCTCTTTCAGTTTGCCGTTTGCCAACCAGAACTGGACGGAATGCAGCTCTGGGTCCTATAAATTCAAAGGGAGATGGGTTGCTCTTTTTTACCCGATTCATCACTCAGCTGTACGCAATGGGTGAATTTTGATGTTTTTGAGGGCTGCCAACTTTGCAGCCCTAACCTGTATCTCTCTTACTTGTTAATTCATTTTCTGTCTTTCTTTTCATGTTTTTATTACTCCCCCCCCCCCAATTTTCATCGATCATTGAACTCTTGGGGTGGAAAAGTAAGCAGATAAGAAAAATTGAAAATACTAGCTTTTAAAATAATTTCAGGAGGTACTGCAGCCCTAATGAATGAGTTGCCACCATGAAAGGAATTTTAAGTGTTTTCTTTATTTTAAGATATGTAGTAATTTAATTTCATATATTGGATTATTTTCAATAATTTAATGTTTTACAGATTATGAGTATAAAAGAAAGTAAAATTCAACAGATTTTTACCTGCTTATCTAGTTTAACTAATGGAATCAGAGAAGGTATGTTTTAATTTAATGTTGCATCACTTATTATTTCATTTCTAACAATTATATTTTTGTCAGCATGTTACTAATTTATATTTAAATTGTAAGGTTGAAAAAAAAAATACTGAAGTTTTAAAATAAATTACCAACAATTTCTGGTAGTAAACTATTTTGTACTTAAAGTTATTCTTCCTCCTCTTAAATTTAAAACATTGTAGTTATTAAACATATGAATCAAAGAAAAAAATTATAAATTGATAAATTTATTGGCAGTGTAATATATTTTATACTTTAAGAATGAAATTTTCGTAAACGGATGTGCATTTCTATGAATATCAGTATTCAATGCTTTCTTGCTCTGAGACAATTGCATAAATATTTAATTTTAGACTAACGTATGCCAATGGCAAAAACTTTGACTTTTTAAAAATATATTTTACAAGATTACTGCACTTTTATGTAATTTTTTAGCATCTGTTATTTTTGAGATCTGTCATCAACAAAATTATATATATTGCTTTTAGAAATAAATAGTTTTCTTTCCATCTAAATTTCTTCTAAATTTTCTCCCGAATTTTCAAGTTAAAGAAATTATATGAGTATTTTTAAATTTTAATGGGATTTAACCTTAAACCAAACTATAATGTTAATATTCAGAGGAACAAAAGTTTATATTTTTGATATTGAAAATAGAAAGTTAAGTTTTTCATAATCATTAATTCTTTTTGCTTAGGGGAACCTAATGATGCATGCAGCACAAATAGCAGTATAAAGACTACTTTTCCTGATGAGCTTCGGGAGAATGTACATTCAACTTTCCAAAAAATTGAAAAATATCCTGTTGTAAAGACCTTTGTTACTGAATTCATTCAACCATGTTTTGAAGATCAGTGTACAGCTTGCAGTTATTTGAAATTTTTTCAGTTGCACATGATTTTATTAAGACTTCTGAAAACAGCTCTTACAGAAGAAGAAATGGAGTCAGGTTCTGAAAAAAAAGTTGCATCGAAAACACCTGTACCTAAGGCCTTACTCAGTATATCACAACAAGCTATTTTACAGAAAAGTTTACAGTTTGCTGTTGCTCTTGGTATTCTGCCAAATTTATTAAAAGGTATTGGTATTCCTCTAAGCAAGCGACTCAAGCATGCCAAAATTTTAGAAAAGTTCACTTCATCATGTTCTTTTTATCAGAAGCACATTCAGATAACTGCATGTTTGGATACATTAATAACGTGTCTGGAATGTTCAGCAATGCAAAGTACCATTTTGTCATATCATGGATCAGATATCTTGGCTGCTTTTCTTCAGTTATGCCATGCTCCTATAAAGAAAGTTGATATGTTTGAGGTAATTACACTTTTTATTGTACTCCTGATTTGTGTAATCCTTTCAATCATCAAATGGATTTTAATATGAACGTGGTTCATTAGAAAAAGTTCATAAACCAAAAGTATCAAGTGAAATTGGGTTAATTTACCTTGTACAATATGAATTCAAGTAAGTGCATGAAAAGAGTTCTCAATTAATTATTTCCAATGTAGTGTTAGAATTTTTTGACTATTTTAAGAAAGAGATGCACTCAAAGCAAGGCAATAAATATATAGGCTATCCAGAAATTCTATGAAAAATTAAGTAAGAAGATAAATAGTAAGTAATAGTTTGAAAACTTTAAGTATTCAAAAGTTGTTGGTGTGTGTCTTATTGTACCACTAGCTGTCTTTGGCTATCAGCTTGTTCGCCTTGATTATAATTTTAATTGAATCTTGCATCATTTTATATTCATGGTTCCCTTAATAACGTAAGAAGATCGTAGTAGATATTTAACCCATGTTCTCTTAGTGGCCTTGCACCTTTTCTGTTCATTGTCTACTTAAATGTCGCTAATGGAGTCAAATAACTGACCATATCATGTGACACCTAATCCATAATCATTCAGCTTTACTGGATATATTTCTTCATATACCTAATATCAGGGATGAGATTCTTCCGCTTTTTCGCGAATTTCCGCTTTTTTTGTTATTTTGGAAGAAATTCCGCTTTTTGTCTTTTTTCTCTCAAAATTCCGTTTTTTTTTTTTTTTAAACCGCAAAAATTTGCTTTTCAAGAAAAGAAACCTTCCTATCTTCCATTTTCGAAAGAAAATTCTGGGAAAATATGCCCAACCGTGCATCTTCTACTGACGAATCAACATTATATAGGAAAGCTCTATAAGGATGAACATTCCAACATTCATTGCCATTCAATTATTAAATACCACCTTTTTGCTGAAAAGAAAACCTCTGTGGCATATTTTGCAAAAAAGAAAAAAGATTTTTTTTTTTTTGCATGAACATGTTGAAAAAAAAAAGTTGGAAACTTAAGGTCATCTTGTAGGGCGTACCAAGATAAAGAAATAAAATTGCAGTGATGTACAGGTGGTAAATGTTTTAATGTCTAATTTTGTATTTTCTGATGCACCTGATGATGTGTTAAACTTGTTTGTTAACTTTTAATGTGAATGATTTAATACTAATTTAGTATTCTTATTTATACATACTGAATTATAAATAATTAAGTTATTAATTATTATAGTGTAATATTTTCATCATATTGCGTGTTCTGATGTTTTGCTTCTTAAAACATCTTTCGCATATAAATTATGGTACAAATGTTTTGTTCGCGTATGATTTCAGTCTTTTTGCTTTTTTGCCAATCTCATCCCTGTAATATGCATTTAATTTCAACATTAAAATGGTGCAAAACATTTTATGGCCTGCAGCATGTTTGCTGAATTAAAACATGCTGCAAAAGAATTAAAGCATAGCGTCCATAATCATTCAGCTTACTGGATATATTTCTTCATATACCTAATATCTCAGAGAGCTTGGTTTACAGATTCCACAAAAATTTTGATGAAATAAAATATGAAAGCAAAATGTATAATGATATTACCTTAGCTGTCAATAATAAAAGAGAAACACACAATTAAATATTTATTTAAACAATGAAAACAGTTTGAATTGCGTTGCAACAATGAAAAGTATTTTTGTAAATTATGCAAAAAAAAATTTAAAAGGTTATTAAAATTAGAGAAAAAAAATTGTATGGCAACTTAATTGATATCATTGAAAAGGTGACTTTTTGCACTTTCAGATGGTGTAAAAATGATTTTTGTACTGTAATATTTACAGAAGTTATTAAGGAAAAATGCCAAAATTTTGTTTAATTTTTAATTAATTAAAATTTCAAAAAACGGCTCCGAGGTGCAAATTCCCACTATCCAAAGAATGTTCGTGCCAAATTTCATAGCTCCAAGTCAAGCAGTCTGTCCTGTAGAGCACCAACACACACACATTCTCATTTATTTTTAGTAGAGATTAGAAAATCTGTAATTTTCGATGTGTTATTTATATTTGAAAGGTAAGAATTTTTAAAGCACTATGTATCATATTGGTCCATATCTTTGTGTCAAAACAGACCAAAATTTCCTTAGCTCTTTTGCTGTTAATAGTTTTCATGCACTATACTTTCAGCTTTCATTAAAACAATTTTTGTTGAATTCTTTTGATATCAATAGCCATTTTAAATCTTTTCTAAAATATTTAGTGTTATGGAATAACATTCATTTGGGATCTATATGTCAGATTTTTAACTAATTTAAAATAAAATGGAACGAATAACATATTAAAACTTTTTCTGACTTTCTTAACATTTTAATTGGACCTGCAGCTTTTGCATTTTCTGATAATATATTTGAAAATTATAAATAAATTCTGATGAAAGAAAATAAATCACAAGAGTTAATCTTTTTAAATCTTTAAAATTTCAGAAATTTCAAATTTTAGTTTATATCTTCATATGTTTTACTATGTCATTATAATAATCTTGCTTATCATAAAAATGTTGGAACTTATAAAAGTAATAGAGGTATGGAAACTTGTTAGTTGTATTTGGAACAAGAACAATATAATCTATTATGTAAAAGTAGCAGTTTTATCAAATGACTATGAATTTATATGAAATTTTGTATTAATTTATAATCTATATTAATTTTTTTAGGAATCATTTGCAAAGCTTACACCAATTGGGACAGAAAGTATGTCTTTTAAAGTGATGATTAATTCTGTAGAAGGTATTTGCATAAATTTTCAAATGTGTAATTTAGTTGTTTTTCACTTTTGATGTTCTGTGTACATATTATGATATTTTTTCCTTCTTAGATTCTTCACAGTACAGTGAGGCGCAAATCATGAGTGTAATGTTGGCCCATCGTAAATACTTCTCTCTTTACATGAAGAAATTTCTAAAGCAAATTTCCCATTCTTTGTTGATGTGGGAACTCTTGCTCTTTCAAGGAATACCAATGAAATCAAATGTATGTTTGTTTCTATAGGAATTTTTGAACAGACACTTGGCTTTTGGTAGAAATAAGTCGACTTTCCACTTTATTCTTTTTTGTTTGAAAATATCTTATTTTTAAAAATTTTATATTATAACAAATTTTCTTTAAAACCAAGTGTAGCATTTTTATTATTTAAATTTTTATATAAAGAAAGTGCATAAAATATAATCATTTTTATAATTACAATTTTTTTCCTTTTTTATTGAATGATGTCAGAAACCAAAAAGTTTTAAGAATAAAATCCAAAACATTTTATTGCAATTTTAAAGTAGTACTTATCAACCTTCTTATTTAAAGTATTTGAGCTATTGAGATATTTTTTAAAAGATATTTATGCAGCCATTCAATTTAAAAAGAATTTTTCCAATATATTTTTGTTGTATTTATGTGTATGTAGAATTAGTTTATTTCATTTCAAGAGAAACTGCATTGTTTTTATTGGGAGATTTCCTTTTCCTTTATTTGTCTTCAGTTTTATCTTGAATTGTTATTTGAAGCCTTTTAAGCACTTTTATTAGAAAATTGTTTTTTGTGTAATGTTAACAGGTTAGGTATAAATTAAGATTTTAAATTGAAATATACTGTGAAACTATACTGTTTTATTTTATTGCTTCCTTTTACATAATTATCAATTTATGCATCAATATGAAAAAATGAAACTGAGTTATTGTTCATTGATTTGAGGTGCATAATAATGCACCTACTCTAGACGCATGGCCGATGCGGCATATAAGTATCTGTACTTATGACATCAAAAAATAAATTTTAAAATAAAACATAATTCCTGGTTGTTAAGTATACAATATGCATTTTTCACATTATAAACAATAATTATTTATATATAGATTGAATCTGTGTGTTTTATGCAATGGCAGGTGAACCATTGGGGCTGCAGAGCTGCAGCATCCCCCTGAAAATATTTTAAAAGCTTGTTTTTTCATTTGTCATCTTATTTGATTATTTTACCACATTGAAGAGTTCAATCAAAAATAAAAAGGTGGGGGGGGGGCGGGAAAATAATGCAATAAGTAGGAGATACGCAAGTTGGGGCTGTTGAAAAAAAATAGCCCACGAAAGATAAAATTTCTCTTGCTGTGCAATATCTAAGCAGTGCTTCGGAAAGGAAAAGCCAAAGTTTCCTCCCATTGAGTTTTGCGGTGGCTTGGGCTGCTCTTGCTGCAGTTTAGGTTTGGAGCTCGACCAACTGTGTAATGTTTTTTTTTTTTCACTCCTTCCCACTTGAGGGTGGCCTTTACTCTCTTGGTTTGTTTTTCTATTCTTGTTCTTGCTCACTATGCAACTGCAGGTTAAGGTTTTGCTATCAATTTTCCCCAACGAAAACTTATCTGCTTTAAAACACATTCATTTTCTTTTATTTGAATTCAATCATCGAAAAAGACTCATGGATAATTTTCTAGAATAAAATTCTGATAATTACAATTAAAAATGTTAGGCTGTTTAGAAGTAAAGCTGGTTTTTTAAAAAATCTATTTTTGCATTATATTGAGTTTTTTTTTTAGCACTGCTCGTTTCTGACCTGACAAGCTGCTACTTGTTCAATGTATAATTTTTATAACCCGCTTGAATTAAATTAGTGTTAAAAATATAAATCTGACTTAGGACCAGTTCAATTTATGGCTTTTTGGTCATAGGTCAAGGAGACCCTTAATTGTTTTTCTCTCTGACTTTATTTTGAATGAGTGATAAAGATCAGCTTATTACACACACGATTACCTTGAATTTAAATTTTTCTTGTTGCACTCTGAAAAGAAAATTGCTACTTTTTGTAATGATATTTTTTCATCTTGTAATACATCTTGGTTTTTTTATGATTATAGGAATCTGATATAGCTATTGTTAAACCACCAGTTTGGTTAAGTAAAATTTGCAACCAAATGCTAACAGATTTGATTCTTCAAAATCATGGGATTGCAGACTTGGTCCAAGTGGTATTGGATAAAGCTTATGGTACGAAAATATTTGTAATTGGTGCTATAGATACTATATATTTTCTTATGTTTGATTTTGTGTTCATTCTGTATCTGTTGTAGTACTATTGCCAGAACTTCCAGTGTAAATTTTAAAGTAACTGAATTTGGATTTGATAAATAAATTGTGTGAAAGAAATCTGTTCCTTATGTATATTTTAAATCAAGGTCATTTATGTGAGCAAGAAGAGATCTTACTTTTATAGTTTCGAGTGGAATGCACAAGAATAGGAGATTAATTTCCACTCATATTAAAAATTGCAATTTTTACATTATCTTGAAATATATTAGCCCCTTGAATTTTAGAATTTCTTTCTCTATGTTCTCCTCAACAAACTAAATTATCGTATCTCTATTATTTGGTATTCTTATAATTTTATTTTGCTAATCATTTTATTTTTTCAATATCTTCATATTGTAAGCATCATAAATTATATTTTCATCTCGCATTTATATATTCTGTGTGAATTTAACACTTGGCAATATGCTATTTTTTAAAAGCTAAGTTGCTTCTATAAAATTAATGTTTCTTTTCTGATAGTTGTTCTTTTATAGACGGTGATATTCAAACTGGAAAATTAGATAAAGTAAGAATTGAAGCAGTTGCACGATTGATAACTTATAATCCAGTACGACATATATCACTTAATGATTACATGCAGAGATTATGTAAACAAGTAAGCATTGTCATGTATTTGATTCTTTAAAAATGCTTTTTTAAGTCTTATTTTTCTTAAAATTTATTCGATATTATTGTATTATGTGTTATTTATTTTGGTAGACAACAAAATGTTGTTGCCCAGCATAGATTTAAGCCTCATTTTTTTTTGTTTCATAAAAATTCCTAAATTTTATTTATTTTTACTGAGTAAGAAATACAGAAGTGTGCTACATGAATCATGTTTGTTTATAAGTGCTTCTAAAATTTGTAAATATTGTCTGACATTATAAGCATGATTTTAAACTAAAATGATTATGAAATCTTATTTAAAATTAGACCTATATCATTATATTGTTCAGCCAAGGTAAGCAGCTTATCAGATTTTTTTAACCAAGACTAAAAAAAGTTTTACGATATTTTAAATTTTTTGATTTCAGATATCTAATTTTGAGTTCTATATGTTCATTGTTGATGAGAAAAATTATACATTACTTGTAGTTTTACATTTTGTTACCAGCTTATAACTTCTTATACCAGCTTTGAAATTAGAAAAATAACTCAATTTTTTAAATGTTGAATAATTTTAAAACTATCTATAATTCATAGAACTGTGAAAAATTGTGTCACTCCAAACTAAAATATATCTTCATGCTCTGACCATCATTAAAGAGTTGTTACAAAGCTATAAAGTCGTTTCCCTGAGATGCTAGACTTGGCGATAAATTTGGCGACTTTGGCGACAAAGGGAATTTTCTAGAAGGACCTCAAATTTTCCACCTATTTCTACTGGTTTCATGAACTTTCTAGAGATTACGTCACTTCCTACAAAATGAAGTCACTTCCTGTTGAAAAATATAAAGGCAAGCTCTCAAGCCAAGAAGAGTCAGTTGGAGTTTGCTCTGCAAGCAAGCTGGTGAGCTAATAAGAAACCTTTGAGCGCTGTGTTGAGATTTAATGGTAATCTCTGTTGTGAATTTTTTTTACAAGTGCTGTTTTAATATTTGTGTTATGTTTCTTTGCTTAGAATACCTGTAAAATAAAGAGCTTTATTTTTGTAATCCTGCTTATTGGACTGCATTCACGTACACCCACAAGACTCATTTGTCACAGATTGTTATATTAGTCTAATAATATATGCTATTGCTTTCAAACAGAAAATAAATATAACAAATCAATCCCAAACCATTGAATTACTTAATTTAATTAGTTTCAAAACTTTTTTTTATTCTTGAATTGTTTGGCATAGTACTGAACCTAAAAACAAACAGAATTATATATTCAAGTTTGAAGCATTTTACATTTTTATTTTACTGTGGTAAAACAAAACAAAAAAAAACCTGCCATTTTTTTCATTGTCTCTAAATGAATTTTATACATGTAAACTTCAGTGATTTCATATTTATAAGAAAATAATAGAACATGGAATGTACAGAAACAATACATTTATTGAATGCAAATGTAAATTTGAATATGCTGTTGCTTTCCACTCCTTTATTTTTTAACAAATAAAATTTTAGTTAATATAACAGAAGTATAGTATATAAGTAACTGAAAACATTCAAGCTGCCTGAAACGAAATACAGGCAAATCCCAGTATAACAAACTCTCGGTTATAGCAAACTTTTCAAATTGTCCCAACTGAACTCCTATGTAACTAATGTATTTTCAAATGCTTATAACGAAGTTCGAAAGCGAGGAATTCCGATAAAGCGAACCAAAATCCCCACTTTTCCTTTTCTGCCAGCTCTGTCTCTCATTCATGGGGCTCACTCTATATATGGCTCATGCAATTTCCACGGGATACGAAATCCGTCTCCTAATACGTGTCATGCGAAAATAGCGTGCATAAGTTTCTTTCTCATATTTATAATACGGGTCCAACTTTTCCCCAGTGTAGGCTAAAAGTATTATTTCACTTTTCGTTTTGCATCTAGCTGGCGGTACAAGTTCAAAAAAGACAAATGGAAATAAAATACATGAAGAGACTTGCTTTTGGTATGAAGGATGTCAAGTTGTATTAAAATGCCCCAAATTTCAGAGCCAGAATTTTCAAAATCATGCCATCCGCGGAGAGTTAATTAGCTCAGCTGTGAGTACCTCAAGGGAAAACCGTATTAACAGCGACCACTGTATGATGTTCATTTTCAGTCCAACATCCAGTGTGACAATGTCAGGTTGACAAAAGAACGGTTATCACTCAACTTTGTTCTCCATAGTTATTGTGCGTGTGTTATCCTAGTGTCTGATAAAACTGCTAAGAGATGAGGTACATTTGTCGCAACACATTTTTTCACTTCTTTTAGTTCCATTTGTTGAATGTCATTTGAGTTGTTAGATTTAAAATGGGTAGTGTTAGTAAACAGAGAGCTTTTTCCCATTGAGGATAAAGTGAAAATTATTAAGAAAATAAAAAAAAAAATGGTGAGAGTCAATCTGATGTTTGCAGAGAATTTTCTTTATCTAAATCTGCAGTTGGGACCTTTTGAAAAAATTGTAGCATAGTATTCTCTCTTTATGAAAAAATCCAAACGGTATCAAGAAGTTGCAAAATTTCTCTGTTTGATTTTTAAAAACAAATATTTTAATTTATTATAATCCATAAATAATTGTAATTCTGTGTCATTAATTTGTTCAATGCAAAAATGTGTTTAAAGAGGACTTTTCGACTCTTTCAGTGAAAACTGCCAAAAGTTTTATGCAACTTGTGATCAATTCATGATTGATGGAAAATTGGAGTCCTTTCATGGGAGATGCTTGTTTATTCAATATATGTAGAATACATTTTTTTCTTTTTCTATTTTAAGTGTCATTTTTTTTTCTCCATTCCTCTCTATTATGGTTTCAGAACAGATTAAAGTAATAAACTAAGAAAAAGGAGTGGAAACTTGAAGCAGAAGGTAGAAAAATTATTTGGCCTACTCCATAAAGCTGTCCCTCTCAAAGTGTATGAAACACAAGCCCCATGCCCTTCAATGGAGGGTTAAGTGTAGCATGCCTCCAACCTGTGAAGTTTGGAGGCAATATGAACAATAGCAGGATAGATTAAAATGCAATAAAAATCCATAAAAAAAGGCTAGGCAAAGTCATATAAAAGAAATTTTTTGGTTTCTTTTGGTATTTCTGTTGCCCACTTCTTTATAGTAAGAATTCTTTTTAAAAACATTTGAGTTATCTGAATATCCAGAATCAGTCTATTTTATTACATTTTTAGAATAAAAATTTCACTAGGTGTTTCAGTTGCTGCATCTAAAGGGCTCAATGATGGATGGGTTGCTCAAACATGTTGCATCTTGCATTATTCTTCAGTTCTGTGAACGTGATATGAAATCTGCTGAGCAATATTTTCTAGAAGAATTATTAAACCCACTCATGGATTGTGTTCGCATTCCAGGTAAATTATTTTTTAGACCTAGTACTTTTTAAATACCTTTTCTTGCAACTTAAGGTTAAAAAAAAGATTTGGAAATAACTTCAAAGTATTTCTCCCTCCCCAATATTTTTTTCTGTAAGAAACATATACTATAAAATATTTTCTTAAAAAAATATTTTTCATTTAATTTGTGTAATTTTTTTTAAAACTATGAATGTGTATTTTCACAGTTTTTTTCCCCCCTATTACTGTTTCAGCAAATTTGACAGCAGATGTTCTTATCAATGAAAATAAACTAACAACATCCATAGAAGATTTGCACCAGGCAAGTATTTTTTTTTTTTTTGCATTTGGATATGTAATTAGGAACCAACTATCATGTTGAGGGTTTCTGTTTAACTATTTTAAACTTAATTAAGAGTGTGTAGTTCATTATTCAAAACTGAACTTACCTGTAGATGTTGCTAAGAAACAACTTTTTGTCCAAGAAACTTAACAATTTGTACAATATACTACTTATAATGCAATAATTGATCTTGGAATTATGCAGCATTCAAATTTTTTCCTGTGTTGTTGTTTGAAAATTGTTGTATCTCAAAATGTTCACATTGGTTTTGGTTCCTATTTGCATAACTGTGCCCGATTTGTGTATATTTGTTCTTATATATTTTAAAAAGATATTATTGATAGATGTGGTCTATTGTTACCTGTCTTCATCTGTGTTATAAGAAATATAATGTTGACTATATTTTATTTTTTGGAGGTTTATTTAATCAATATCTTTCAACTTGCATGAAGTTAAATAAGTAAAGAAAGAAATTCTGAAATCATGCTCAGAGACTTTTAAAAATTCAGTCTTTTCAAGCTTAAAAAAATTACAATATCATCTTTGATCAGTCACAACTTTTTTGCTGAACATTATGAAATGCTTTGTGGAATAAAACTTATTTTTTATGTAACCATTATTTTTAAAATTCTTGCCAATGGTTTTATGAGAAATAAACTATTATAATTTTTTTCCTCTTGTTTACAGATTTTTGTAGTTTCTTCAAATCCTCTGAGTCAAAAGTGCACAAAGTTACTTTTTCCATTCTCCCACTGTCTGTGTGAAATGCATTTCTTTTTGTTGAAAGGAAAGTCCTATTTGAAGTAAGATACAATAGCATTTTTTTTAATGTACATACAAAAATGTTCGAAATATATTGTGCTCACATTCTATGAGCATTTATATGTGAAACATGCCTTAATAAAAATTTAAAAAGTTATCTACTTAATTTTATTTTTAAAATGGTTCTTTTTAAATACATATTTTTGTGACGGCTTCCACTTCCTTTCTATTTCAGGTCAAAAGTAAAAGACTTGATCAACACTGTCTTAAAAAATTCAAGTGATGAAGATGCTTTATCAGTGCTCACAGCTGTATCTTTTCTAAACAGTGAACATTCTGGAATATATATTACTAAAGTGTGTTTTGCCAATGGTGATGAAGGGGGAATAGTGGCTGTGCCAAAAGTTGAAGAAGAGTAAGTTTGAAGGAATCTGTTTGTAAATTAAAGATTTCTTTTTAAGACTTATATAAAAATTTGTTTTTGATTTTTTTATGAAAAATTGTAACAAGGCTAATTTTTTTTAATGAAAGATAATTTCTTCTGTGTAATAATTCAGTAATTGTTTTCTATTGTATTAAAAAACAAAGCTGAGAGTTTGTAAATTGCAATTAACAATAAAAGTAATTATACTGATAAATGCATTCTTGTGAAATTTACTGTAAAAAATGCACAGTTTTCGTTCTTAATTGAGCTTGGATTTTGTTTAATTTTTAGTTTTGCTGGTGAAGCTATCCGTTATCATGCTATATTAGAGCTGTTGGGTGAACTGCAAAACAAGAACCTTATCCGCTCTTATATTTTATTTGTTTTAAAAGTGAGTATTGCTAATGCATTTGTTCATTATTCAGTTATGTTAAATATGACTCTGTTTATAAGTTCTTATTCTTAATGCCAGTTTTACTTACAAAATATTTTTTTTACTCTGATTTACTAAAATTTTTATGAAAAGTGCAAAAGTATAAAAAATAAAAACATAGCTTAGTATATCTATTTGATACTTATTTTTATATGCTGGTTTTGAGCCCACTTTGCTCATTTTTCTAAAAGTCTAAAAAACTTTTCAATACTTATGCTCAAAGTTAATCAGAAAAAAAAAGACTCACTATTTTTTTTAATTATTTTTATTTTTCTGCAATGAAGAAAGTACTTTCAATATTTGAACAGTTTGAATATTTATAGTTGTGGTCAACTTGGATTTTTTCATCCTTGATCTAGGTATTTCTGTTGTCAACATCTCTTTTTCTCAACTAATATAAAATCTATCGTGATGAAGAAGGTGACAGTGAATAGGATTTTTTTGCCAGCTTCTTTGATAGCATACTCGGTTTACATTAAGACACATTGTTTTTTAAAAATTTAAGTTAAAAGGAAAAAGCCAATCAATGCCAATTAAATTATGTCAATGATTTTAATAATGCAAACATATTATTCTAGATATTAGTTCTGTTGTCAACATCCCTTTTTCTTAACTAATTCAAAGCATATAGCAATGAATCAGGTGTCAGTGGGTAAGTTGTTTTTTTTTGCCAATTTATGATGTAACATACGCAATTTATGTTGAAACATATTGTTTGTGGGGAAGGGAAGATGAGCATGTAAAAGTTTTGAATGGGTTTACTGGTATTTAATATTTGTCCCATTTTCACACATTTCATTACTGACATGAAATATTGTAGTGGAAATGTTTTGATGTTTCAAGTTTTTTTTTTTTTTTTTTTTTTTTAAAAAAATAACTTTTATTTATATTCTCTTGACTTTATTAGTATTGTTCAAAAATGTGTCAATAGCAATTTAAGAATTCTTCTGGAAATCTCGATTTTGTTTTAGGATTATATTATGAAGACTTATTATGCTTTTGAAACATTTTAGTTGCGTATTAAATAATTCCCAAAAATTTTATATTGTTTTGTAATGATTGTAATTGGGCTAAATTAAAAAGAAATGCAGTTAGTAAAACAATTGATAAAATTTTCTATTTTTTTTTATTCTATCCCTGTATATATATATATATATACAGGTTGGCACCACAAAATCTAGATTTAATGCGACATATCAGTTCCCAAGGCTGATAGGCATTTGATTGCTGGAATTCCAAAGGTTGTCTTTTTTCATAGTTTAATAATTTTTAATCAAACTATCTTTTGTATTTCATTTGTATGATTATTTATAAGGTAATTTGCTTTTAATTTTTAGATTAATATTTGTATATATTGAAACAATAACACATGTTTTTATTAATTGAAATATTTAACTATATATATTCTATCCCTGTATATATGTCCCTGTTTTTCTATCCCTGTATATATGTAAATATATATTTTTTAAATGTTGTTCTGGATATATATTTTTAAAAAAAATAAAGGCTGGCTGTATGGTATCTTGTCTGCTTATGATTATAGCACTTACACTATTTGATGCATTCTTTGAACTAATTTTAAATAAATACTGAAAGGAAATTCTATCTTTTTTTTATATGTGTTTGTCTGCATATAATTAAAACATTCAACTTCTTTCTTTAGAAAGTTCTTCAAAGGTAATATGAACGTGATTGATAATTTTTTGTTTTTAAAGTCTTCAGTTAAGATTGTTTTGATGTATATCGATTGTATTCTTAAATTTTATAATTTTTTAAAAATTTGACCTAGTTGTTTCTCATTTTGATGTCATTGTCATAGATTTAATCTAATGATCATTGCATTGTTTTTTTATTATCGTGCATATGATTTAAATACATTTAAATATTTGATGCATGCAAATTGCCATTTCTAGTTTATATCTATTTCTCAGGGATGAGATTCTTCCACTTTTTCGCGAATTTTCGCTTTTTTTGTTATTTTTGAGAAATTTCGCTTTTTTTCTCTCTCAAAATTCCGTTGTTTTAATTTTTTTTCCCCCCGGGGTTTCGCGTTGCCCCCCCCCCCCGCCGCAAAAATTTTCCCTTTCTTCCGAAAATTCTGCTTTTACAGAAAGAAAAGAAACCTTTCTATCTTCCGTCTTTGAAAGAAAATTCTGGGAAAATATGCTCAATAGTGTTGCTTAATTCCACTGGCTAGGAAACAAGCTGTTTCATCTTCTACTGAAGAATCAACATTATATCAGCAAGCTCTACAAGGATGAACATTCCAACATATTCTGTGCCATTCAAAGTATTAATTACCACCTTTTTGCAGAAAACAAAACCTCTGTGGCATATTTTGCAAAAAAAAAAAAATGTATGAACATGTCGAAAAAAAATTAGTTAAAAACTTAAGGTCATCTTGAGGGCGTACCAAGATGAAGAAATAAAAAAAATGGAACAAAAACAAATAAACTACATAAAAAAAAAGGGAAAACTCCTGTCAAAAGAGGCAGCTAAAAAGCTGTGTGCAAATGCAGCAAAAAAGAAGAGAATAAGATATTAAAAAAATATTCTCAAAATAAAAAATAAAACCGATGATTTACCTAGACATTCCAGAAATAATGTAGTCCCGACAACTATGCCAGTAATAAACAAAGAGATACTAATGAAGACTGTGCAAAAACTTTTGCCTCTACTGAAAATAAACTTGCAGGGGATACAAACACATCCTTTGTTGAAGAAAAATCTGTCAAAGATAGGAGCCCTCCAAAACAAGGGGTGAAGCATGTTAATGGAGATCTGTTACCAACAAAAGCCACACAAATAACAAAACAAAAGATAACCACTTCTTTAACAATTAAGGAAATGTTTCAAATAACAATAATGCTAAATGAATCTGTCATTGCAACTGACCCCTCTCATTTTATAAGGTGCAAAATCATTATGCTGTTACTTTTGCGAAAATGTATAAGAATAAAGAAATAAAACAGAATTCAGTATATGATACGTTATTATAATTTATAAAGAGCTAATACACTTTACACAATTGCATGAAGCAAAAGAAATTATTTGTCCTTATTTTTTTAGCTAACTTTTATCAAAAGGCTATTAAATATAATTCTCAGACTTCTGTTGGGTGAATGTTGCATCTCAATGATGTACAGGTGGTAAATATGTTTTAATGTCTAATTTTGTATTTTCTGATGCCCCTGATGATGTGTTAAACTTGTTTGTTAATTTTTAATGTAAAGGATTTAATAATAATTTAATATTCTTATTTATACATACTGAATTATAAATAATTAATTATTATAGTGGAATATTTTCATCATGTTGCATGTTCTGATGTTTTATTTCTTAAAACGTCTTTCACGTATAAATTATGGTACAAATTTTTTGCTCGCGTATGATTTCAGTCTTTTTAATTTTTTGCCAATCTCATCCCTGACTGTTCCTATCTGTCTATTTATGTATGTATAAGAAATAAATAGTGGAATTTATTTGCTAAGAATTTCTATGTGTAACATCTATATTTTTTTTTACCTACAGGAATTTTGTGCTTTTCACTTGGAATCTGAAGAAGATCTTACAAATCCAGAAAATTTAAAGGCTGGTGTTGTATTTAATGCTTTGCTGCAGGAGTTATCAGAATGGAATGTTGATATTGGTGAGGCTTTAATGACAAACATTTCTGAAGTAATCGACGTATTAATGGTAAGATTAATTTTCACACATCATATCAAAAGATAGGAATACATAAATATTTTTTCAAACCTTTTATTTTCAAGCAGAAATTTGCTAATTATCACATCAATTTCTTTTTCAGTCTTTGTTATCAAATACTCTTACAAGCAATAAGGATTCAGCATTTTATGAGAAGATTATTTGGGCTGTTGTAATGATTTTGAGTTCTATTTTTGAAAGTGTCGATAAGGTTAGTATTGATAGTATTAAATTTAGCCATACTTATGGATTTTGTAGCTTTATGAATAATTAATTATCTTTCAATATTTTAATTTTTTGTTGCTGTGATTTTTTTATGCTTTCAAATTTAAAATTGTTTAAATGAATTAAAAATGTTATGTGTGCTAATAATTATTTATTAATATATCTAATATGTTCATAATTAGTTCTGCTTGTTATTTATTTAGTTATTTTTACTTCTAAATGAAAATTTAAGTTTTAGACTTGCTGAAAACGAATTGACCAAGAAAAATTCAAAAATTATATATTTCAGTTATTTATTTAATAGTGTTATCTACTCAGATAGTTATTCTGATAATTAGAACTTTAAAAAAAAATATTTATATGGAATATTTTATTTTGCTTTTTATCTGTTAAGTAAAAAGCTAAGAACTAAAACTTTTTATTAAATTTTTAATTTACATGAGATGAATTTAATTGTTGATATCAATAAGCTTTCAGTGATTTTTTAATTTTAGTTTTCAACAAATAATAATATGATACATTTTTGTATAAATCTCAAAATAAAATTTAAATAGAAGATTCCTATTGAGGATTTTATCTTATTTAAGGTTATCATACAGAAGTCTCAGATATACCTGTATATTGTTTGATGCATCATTGCTAAATCTGGATCTGGTATCATTCAATCATAAATAAACTGAAATAACTTTGGACAATGGATTTAAAATTAGCAAATTATTTTTTCTTGTTTTAATCTTATATATGTTTGTATCTGAGTTGCAGACAATTTCAGTATGATCTTGCAAACTGCAGTTGTGAGTTTGTGTAAAAGTACTTTTGTAATTAATAAAAGCATGTTATTTTGATATTTAGCTTGGATGTTTCATTTGTGAGAAGTTTGAAATTTATGTTATGATATGTAGTTAAAATGTTCTGTTATGCTTGACTTTTGAAAATTTTTAAATTCTTAATAGGAGATATTACCTATATCTAACATTAATGGCATTTCGAAATAGAAACAATTTTATATATTGAGCAGTTTCCATTTTGATTTCCTAAGTAAGTATGAAATATGGTAAGAGAGGGGAAGAGAAAAAAAGAAAATCCTTGAATATCCATGCTTATTTAAAAATCATGTTAAGCCAGCTGATATACCCAGTGTTGTTTGGGATAAAAATATTTTCTAAGTACCTATAAAACATTAAACTTAATAAAACAGTTCTTCACAGCAGTTTCTTTTGTTGATTTTCGTTCATCCTCTCTCATGTCGTCTGATCTCTCAGCTACCAGCTAAGCCCTTCTCTTCTTTTAGTTTCCATGCTATGAACCACCTGGCACAAGTATAGAAATCCTTGGGATTTCATTTTCCCTCTCCATCATTGCTATGGTGACAACAGAAATTCCTTCATATTCGGTTTTATTGCTGTTACCCAAAGTACCATTCACTTCTTTATTGTGCTGTGAAGTACCAGAAAAACACAGCATATTGTTCCTTCTTTTTCTATTTAGATCCTCTCGCCTCAGTACTAATGGAACAGAGTCACCTTGAATGACTTTACACACTTAAGAGGCTCATTTAAAAATTTGTGAAAATAAGACAACATTGCATAGAGAGAGTAATTAAACTAATGTCATTGTTTTGCTGTGCATGCATATTAAAAAGCTTGCAAAATCTCTACTAATAATAAAGGAGAATGTTTGTGTGTGTGGTGGTCCTCTACAAGGCAGACCACAGGACTTACAGCTACGAAATTTGGTACAAATATACTTTTGGGGGGGGGAATGTGCACCTCAGAGCCCTTTTTTAAAAATTTTAATTAATTAAAAATGAAGCGAAATTTTGGAGTTCTTTCTTAATAACTTCCGAAAATATTTCAGCACAAAAATCATTTTTACACCATCTGAAAGTGCAAAAAACTACCTTTTCAATGATATCAATTAAGTTGCCGTACAATTTTTTTCTCTAATTTTAATAACCTTTTAAAAATATTTTTCGGCATAATTTACAACAATACTTTTCAGTGTTGCAATGTAACTTAAACCATGTCCATTGTTGTAATCTGAGATAATATCCTAATACATTTTGCTTTCATATTTTATTTCAGCTCTCTGAGATATTGCTTTGCTTACATTAAGAATTACATTCAGTAAGCTGAATGGTTATGGTTGCTATGTTTTCATTCTTTTCTCAGCATGTTTTAATCCAGCTAACATGCCGCTGGCCATAAAATGTGCTGCTTCATTTTAATGCTGCAAATGCATATTTTATAAGAGGATATAAGAAATTGAAAATAGTGCCGACAACATGGAATTAGAGGTCACATGAATAGTCAGTTATTTGACTTCATTAGGAAAATTTATGTAGGCAATGAACAGATTTGGTGCAAGGTCACTAATAGAATATGGGTTAAATATCTACCTCAATCTGAAGTTTAAAATTACGTTGTTAAGAGAACCATGAATATAAAATGATGCAAGGTTCAATTGAAATCATATCCCCTGCGAACAAGCTGATCGCCGAAGGTGGCTAGCACAAAATAAAAGTGGTAGTAAAAATTTTGTTTATCTGTTGATTCTGTTAAACACGTGAATGAAGATGCAACAGTAAAATTGATACCAATATATTTATAACAATAAAAACCATTGTTACAAGTTGTCTTTAAAATGATTTTGAAAATTTTATTAAAATTAAATAAAAAATTGTTACAGCAATTAAATTGGTACCATTAAAAGATGCTCGTTAAGTTGGCATATAAATAATTTTCATGTGATAATTATTTCGGAAGTAATTGGTGAAAATCTGGGCAAACCTCCCAAAGTTAGGCTTATTTTTTGTTATTACATTTTATAATTAATCTTTTTATTTTTATATATTTGTTTGATATCTGAGGCTACCCCTGACCTTAACCCAGCTGACTTTTCATTTAGCTGACTTTGCCTTAATATTTGTTCATATCAATATATTCTATCAGAGGGTTTTTTTAACAAAAATATCTCTTAGGTTTTTTTTGGATTTTATTTTGCACTGATTTCTTCTTCCATCCTTTCTTCACTTTGGAAAAGGGTTATTGCTTTATACTTTCATTTAAATTAAAATAATATTATCTTTTGTATATATTTTCAAGATTTAATTGGCTATCTATATTATCAAGAGTTTTAGAATACTTTTTTTGACTGATATTTGTTAAAGTTTATTTTCTTTTCTCTTATTGCCTATAGAATCAGATTACATTTCTTGACATATTTTTCTTAATAACTTCTACTGATAAGAGATTTTTTTTAGTGCTATATTATTATTTTTATAATGGGATTGATATTTTGTTGATTGATACATGTTTTTGTGTTCTAAAATTTTAATTAACTTCTGAAAGTCAAAGAGGATTTGTAATTTTTCTTATATATTTTCTTACATTTTGAATTAAAATATCATTATTCATCTTAGCTTACTTCTGATGATTGGACTTCCTTGAAGAGGTGTCTTCCTGTCTTGGAAAAAATACAGAAATCTGATATTGATTCTAATTTAAAAGAAATTGCATTTGCAATTATGGTTCTTATTTCGACTCATGGTGTTGCTGGTAAAAATGATTTAGAAGTCATCAAAGAATTGCAAAAATTTGGTATAAATCCTTCTGTAGATGCAGAAATGCCTGAACTGGATAAATCATCAACAGAAAAAGCAAACTCCACTTACATATCATGTATGAAAGATATAAAGATCAATTTAGCACATATGAAAGGACATGGTGTTATTACTTTAGTGAAATTACTTAAAGAAAGAGATGATGAAACCCTTCAAAATAAGAAAGAAATATTAGAAACATTGTTGGTAAGGAGATTTTCTTTTTAATTATTAAGTTAAGCTTTCATCTTCCTTGTTTATTCAAAATATGATGTATGGTTTTGTTTATGTATCAGATAATTGCAAATAATTATCTTTCTTGAATTAATGTGTATATTCTTGTGTTGCTCCTTGTGTCAGTTGGGGTGTTTTTTCTTGAAGTACAGTGAAACCTCTTTAGTACCTTGTTTTGCCTTGGTTCCGATTCATTTCAAAGATGAGAAATATTGTTATAGCTTTGCAGGTATTCAATAATACTTTAACTATTCTGAATTTGTGTTTCCATTTTTAGCTGAAATAAAAACAGTTGTATGTTTCGTTTTCTGCATTTTCCAAAGCCACTTAAAGGGTAGAGCTAACCAAAGGATGCATTCTTGTATCATGTGACTCGATATCTTCTCAATAAATTTCATCTACCTGTGACAAACCTATTTCAAAATATGCCGAGTTAGAGAGGGAAAATTTTCCACGGTTGAGCGTATTTTAGAAGGCAGTAATTTTCATTTCTATCTGTTGTTATATATTCTGTGTTAAAAGTTCTGTAATTATCACTAAATGTCATTCAGTTATTTAAAAATTAGAATTTTTAAAATTTAAAAATATTTTAAAATCGATTAACATTTTGTGTCACTATAAGCTTAATAATAAACTACGATGATTATGAAATAATATTAAAAAGTAGACCTATATTGGATTATATTGTACGACTAGAATACTAATGTATTGATTAAGAACCAAAAGTTGACAGTGTGTTGTTCTCATTAGTACATTATTTTAAATTGGCATATTTATCGACCCCTTGAATGACATTTTAAAGAGGCTATATTTCATTTTTGATCTGAAAATATCTCAATGAGTCAAACGATTGATGAGAACCAAATGATATAGAAATGAAGTATTAGTTGAAAAGAAAAATTATCTCATGAAAATTTGAATTGTACAAACGACTGAAAATAATAAGGAAATTGATAATGCAATTGTTTACATGATTAGGTTGCATGATTGGGTTGACATTTTTTTTGAAGACATGGCAATGTAACAAATGTTACAACAGAGACGAGTACCAGCAATACTGGTGATAACAAAACAAAGGAGTCTTTGAAATTTGGGATATAACGAATATGGGCAACTATTCAATATTCGGCCCTTTTGCCAAATATTCGGCTGGCCGAATACTAAGCAGATATTAGACTGAATATTTTCAAAATAATATTTTTTTAAAAATATGCTATTAAATAATGAAACAAAAAATATTTCAGAATTATATTTCATTGCATTTTTTATCCAAAAAATCTCCCAACATTTACTCAGTTTTAAGTTACATCATAGGTAAATGTATTTAATAATTTTACATGATATTTATCATTGTAAAGCCTACAATTATGATGCAAGAGTAATCTTGCCTTCTTGCCAAATACTAAACAGATATTCAGCCGAATAAATTCAGGATATTTTTTTAAAGTTTATATTTGACAAAGAATATTGCAGAATTACATTTCAATACACTTATTATCAAAAAATCTCCTAATATTTATTCAATTTTAAGGGGGAGGATAAGCATTATCAGGTTAAATAATTTTTAACCCTTTAACTGTGAGTGTGGTTTATAAACTACATATATAAAAAAGTACCCGGAGTTGAAGGGATAATGAAAGGGAGAAATGTTTTACTGGGTATTAAGTAGAAGTGAAGAAGAATATATTTTAAAGGAAATGACTTAACATTCTGGCTTTGAAAAAAAGAAATTTGTTATAGTTAAGTGAAAGGCATAAAGGATGACAAGCAAGTTTTTAATTTTTTTTAGGTTTTAATAAATTTTCTAAAAAAATAAAAATCTTAAAAATATAATCTAATGTATCTATAGATAAAATTATACTATTATAATTTATTTAGATTTGTGAAAGCCACATTGTCTTATTCTTAGAATTAAAGTGTTTAAAATATACTACAAAAAATACATCAAGGTGTTAATCTCTACTAATATTAAAGGAGAATGTGTGTGTATTGGTCCTCTACAGGGCAGACCACTAGACACTGAGCTACAAGATTTGGCACAAAGATACTTTTAAGAGTGGGAATGTGCACCTTGGAGACCCTTTTTTGAAATTTTAATTAATTAAAAATTAGTCGAAATTTCGGCGTTTTTCCTTAATAACCGAAAATATTGCCACACAGAAATCATTTTTACACCATCTGAAAGTGGAAAAAATTACCTTTCCGTTGATATCAATTAAAGTACCGTACAATATTTTTTCTAATTTTAATAACCTTTTAAAAATATTTTTTTGCATAATTTACAAAAATACTTTTCATTGTTGCAATGCAACTCAAACCGTTTTCATTGTTTAAACATATATTTAATTGCGTATATCTCTTTCATTGTTGTAATCTGAGATAATATCACCTGAGATACCTATTTCATCAAAATTTTTGTGAAATCTGTAAACCAAGCTCTCAGAGATATTGCTTTGCTTACATTAAGAAACATACTGAAAGGTTATGGTTGCTGTTTTTATTCTTTTTTCAGTGTGTTTTAATCCAGCTAACACGCCACTGGCCTTAAAATGTGCTGCATCATTTTAATATTGAAATCAAATGCACATTTAACAAGAGGAATAAGAAAGTGAAGATAGTTCTGACAACATGGAATTGGGTGTTACTGGACATGGTCAGTTATTTAACTCCATTAGGGACATTTATATAGACAATGAACTTTACAGGTACAAGGTCACTAATAAAATATGGGTTAAATATCTACCACAATCTGAAGTTTAAAATTACGTTGTTAAGAGAACCATGATTATAAAATGATCCAAGATTCAATTGAAATCATATTTCCGGCAAACAAGCTGGTCGCCAAAGGCGGCTAGTGTTTAATAAAATAAATAAAAAATAATAATAAGATCAATTTTATTAATCTTTAATTTTTTTCACTTAAAATTTGAGGAATATTTTATTTACCATCAAAAGTTAAATGTTTTTAAAATAAAAAGTAGATATTCGGCCGCCGAATATTCGGTATTCAGTTATTTGGCGAAATCTCTATTCGTTACATCCCCAAATGAAATCACCTTCAGTTTGAATAAATTATTGTCTGACTTCTTTTTTTTATCACTCTTTAGACTTTAGGATAAAAGATACTTTAAAACACATCAGTTTAAAATGGGGATTCTATACAAGAAATAAGCGAATGCTTTTACCCCTATATCAAGTCATTAGACTTGTGGCACAATTCAGTTCCTCATACCTATACTTGTCTACCCTCATCAGCAAAAGCACCTAACCATTATAAATGGAGTAATACAATAGAACTGGGAAGTAAAACTATCTACCAAGTTATTGGAGGACAGATAGATTAGTTCAGCAAGGGAAGTTAAATCCTAATGGATTACAGTTCCAGTAAGGAAGAAGTTGATATCTGTACATTTTATTTCACTTGTGATAAAAATATAGTTAAAATTATTGTAGATGCGAGTTATCTTTAATCACAGTATCTGCTCGTGAAATCCATTTATAAATTATCTGTTCTAACTTTTAGTAGTTCATAGATTATCATTTTCTGATAATCATTTAAAAATATTTTACTCTCATAATTTTGAGTTAACTTTCTATCTTAAATGTGAAAAAAATAACATAATAACATTAAATTTTTCAGAAATGTCTGGAAGATGATGATTCTTATGTCTTTTTACCTACCATAAATGCATTATCAGAGCTTGCATTAATCGATTCTGAGCTTGTAGTCCCATTCATCATAAACCAATATCAAACATGTGAAGAAAAGGCTATTATTTTAAAACTTGGTGAAGTTCTACTGAAAATATGCAATGCTTTTGGTGAGTTTTAATTTGTTGAAATTTTTATACCTTGTATATTATATTGAAAAAATTGAAATTTTGTTTTTCTGTGAGTAAATTATATTTTAATTATTACCGACAAGAAATTTCATTTGCAAGGAAAATATTCATTGAGTTTGTAGAATGAATTATGATTATATCATGTACGTAATCCTATTAATATTTATATTCACTCTCTGAATATAAATACTAATAGGATTACATACATATCATCATTACATATCTTTACACTTAATGCTATGGGTTTTAATAGTTCAGGGGATAATCAACTGGTGAACCACTGCTGTGATGAACTTGTTAATCTTTCTTACCTGTAAAGAGAAATCTTGATATATAATGATGAACAAATTCTATAAAAAATTTTTAAGTTAAAAGATAATTGAACAATTGTCATATGTAAGGAAAAACATTAACTTAATAAATGCATTAATAAATAATTTTATGATAATGGGATGTCTTCTAGATAGTTTTTTTTTTGTATTCTCTTGTTTTAAAGCATCTATAATAATTATATAAAATAATGGTATTTATTTTCATTTTATAAATCTGTGCAAATTTTCGTTTCGTATCTGCAAAGATGAATATTTTTGTAGTTTCTTTTTCTGTCATCAAGAAAGGATAAATGTTCCATATATTAAAGATGATTCTCTATAATTGTGATTCCTGATTTTATTATTGATTATGCCCCAAAGATTTTTTTTAATTTGTCCACTTTAATCAAATACTAATCAAAATGTTACCTAAATAAGATTAGTGTTTTTACATTTTTAGGATTCTGTTGTTTACTTTCCTTATATTACTGATACAGTAGAACCCTAGGAGTCCGAACTAATTGGGGCTGACCTCTGTTTGGATTAAGGGGAATTCGGATTATCCGGGAAATTCGATAAAATACTGTTACAAAGCTATAATGTCGTTTCCCTGAGATGCTAGACTTGGCGACAAACTTGGCGACTTGGCGATAAATTTGGCGACCATTTTGGCGACTTGGCGACAAAGGGAATTTTCTAGAAGGACCTCAAACTTTCCACCT
>BGPR01020510.1:0-27795 GCA_013235015.1 Araneus ventricosus | reverse complement strand
CTAAAACGGAAATGCCACTCTTTTATTTAATTAATTCTTCCGCTCATGACACCAGTAGTGTGTTGGGTTTCACTCTTATTTTCTGAATTTATTCATGCGTTGCTAGAAAGAAATGAAGAACGTTGTTGAATTTTCATGAAATAAAATGCGTTCTGCTGAGATTAGGTAATGGTGTTATCTGACATGTTAATTTCATTTTTTTATGTGGACGCAACATCAGGTGGAATTTGACTCTACAGGTTTAAAAAATTTGGTATCTATTGAGGTTGTGGAGAGTACGTTTTAGCATTGACTTGCTCTTTTCTATACTCATCTACAAAAGTAGCAAATTGAGTCTGTATTACATTTTCACGCAGAACAGGTTTTGATTCGTTTTAAAATCATAATATAGAAGTTAGATAAATTTATTCTTTAAGGACTAACATGGAACCATGGAAGCACCGTATATATTACTCATCTTTTTCTTTCATATTTAAGAATCGCGCAGATAACGTTGAGGGTAAATTCTGATCATATGCCTTCGGTGAAATGTATATATAATGGTGAAAAAAATAGCTTGACATCTATTACACAGGCAGAGTAGCTTTCATGCGCATGGCTGGTGCGAAACAGTGCATGATTGTATAATTACCAAAAAGTGAAATAATAATTTTGCTTTATTTGCTCATTATATTAATTTAATTCAGTACAACATTGCATTTCTATTATGCAGAAATAAATCAAATTAGTGCTCTTAAGAAGCGAGTAACAATACGGTATAATTACAAACAAAACATTTTAAAACGCGTAAGATTTCCCCACAGATTATATTTCCCGTTGACGTACGTTTAACTATTCATCGAAAAGTATTTTATTCCTCTTAATTTAATCCTATTTAACAAAATTATTAAGCGCGCCTATGAATTGGTGACAGTCGAAAAAAGACATGAGAAAAGTTGTTCTTGATAATTGAAGGAAGGGATTTAGTAATAAATTAGACCGTCACCGCATTTGGATCTCTACTTCATTAATTTCAATTTGTTTTTTGTTTACCAATTGCGCAAACAAGTGTCTGTCATTCATTAGTTTTATCGATTGTCTTCTGCTATTCTGCCTCCCAACCTAAGGTTGAAGACTTTCCTGTTGTTGTTAAGTATCTATTCCTGCAAACTATTTGCATTTAATGGGCTGGATTAAGGAAATTATTTCTGAAAACTTAAGATTTTTTTCTTGTACATAAGTGAAAATTCTATTTCACAAATGTGCAGTGATTATATTTGTTAAATCACCCAGTCTGTATCATTCTGCAAATGCAACAAAATGTCAAACCGATACCAACAGAGATATATACCACATCAAAATATTAGCTCCAAAATTGTCCAAGGATGGCTATATTGCTAAAAAATATCTAAATGTTAGTAAACAATAAATGATATAAGACTTTATTTATATTAAATTAAATTTATATTATTTAGAGATCAAAAAATCAGAAGTCATAATTCATATTTTGATAATCTGAGCCACAGAAAACACCTAAATTGCATAGACACATTAATTTATCCATAATCGGTATAAAATGAAACCAAGGGTATTAGTTACATGATGAATTTGATTTAAAGACGATAATCTCACAAAGTATGTTAATAATAAATTTTCTTTTATATATATAAAAGCTGGGTTTAAAACTGTAGGTGATTGCAAATTCTGTCGGCTTAAATAAATTATTGACAATGTCATCAAATTCCTCCTTCTTTCAGAAAAATAGTGAAAACATTGAAGAACTGGATCTTTAAGTGTCTAGTCTGGTGGTGGGCCATATTCATTGGTAATAACAATGTTACTGGAAGACATTACCATAAGGTAAGTTAGAAGTGTTAGAGGATCTCAGGTTTTAGCTACGCCTGACGTGGTAATCACGTGACATTGTGAACATAATCTTGACCATAGAAAGATCTCGGTAAAAAAGTAACTGGCTATTGATAATGGAAAGCAGACACAGACACGAATTACTTATCAGTCATGAGAAGGCTCCATGTTTACCTTGAACATTCTAGACAGTATGAAACTGGCTATGAGACCCTTTAGGAAAAGGAACACACTTTCATTTATATGGTGCCGTGAACACTGTAAAATTACCTGTTTATGTCAGAACACATTTTCCATGAAATTCATCTATATTCTCTTAAACTTATTATTGTCGTTTGTGTCTAAATTCCACAAGCTACTCTTTAGGGCAAGCAATATATATATATTTTGAAAACATTTAATATAAATGGTCTTCTAGCGTTTCTGCAATTCTGCAAGCTGATTATGCTTCAGCACTTTGTTATGTTTGCTATGGAATGTATGTTCAAATTTTTAATAGGCCAAGATTTTGCTAATAATTCCTCCTCACATGACTAAGACACATGTTCCTCGTTAATTGTCCCTCACGTTCATACCCTCTAACCCTGGCTGCAATTTTATAGGTTTGAGATGTTTAAAGCATGTCGCTACAGTATAATAATCCCACTGGCAGTGTAGAGCATACAGCTCATCCTCCTGACATTCATTTTGTAATGTGGACATACTTGGAGTCTAAATATAAAATGACTCTCTGTCTGATAAAATTTTGTAAAATAAATATGTTTGTAAAATATCTGATTTATTCTCCTTAAAAGTATATAGATATTGAAGTCCTTGTGGTGACAATTGGTAAATCCAAATTCTTAAAAGGTATTTGAATATATATTTTTATTAGCATGCACAATATTTCCTATCCATCTACAATTACTTGCAGCTGCAGAAGGATCTGAACATCATTGACTTATCTTTCTTCCCAAAGCTGATAAACTCTCCATTTTCTCTAATTTTCTTGATCTTGTAGGTTCTTTTGAAGTATAAAAGTAAACACATGTTCCCTCAGTGTGGGAAAGCCGAAAAAATACAAATATCGGTGAACACAATGCCTTACCCAGATTATAAAATGAGCTATGGGAAATTATTAATAAGATATATGTTTGTCTGGATACATTGTATGTGGGTGTACTGTTATAAAATTTTTAATAAGCACTACTGCCTGTCAGTAGGTTTAACCTCTTGTAGCTTGAAGGATACAAAGCAGTTCACTGAGTATTCCCCACATGTAGTTTTGTAACGGCACACACAGATTTTTTTATCTCAGCCTCTTTCAGCCTTCTTAACGCCGCAGCTTGGAGGCCGTAAAGACCTTGTTCCCATATAGGCCCAGGAGGAAGGAGGGAATGAAGTACATTCTGTTTATTCTTTAATATTTAAGGGGACATAAGACCTAAATTGAAAATATGAGGGAAAGTGTCAAATTCAATACATTATATTCTGAACAATGCAATTACAAACTCCACATTTTCCCTAGAAAAATCTGTTCTTTTCTCTTATAGTGCACTCATTTTCAAACCGATATATTTATTTGAGAGAGACTAATAAATAAGGGTAAGGTTAGAGAAAATGAGAGGAAGTCATCTACGCGCAGATTGTGAATAAAATATTAGTCTAGCACAATATTTTGGGTATTTAAGTAATCCAAACAGAGGTTTGAGAAACTGAACCCTCAATTTATTAATTGTTTTAAGTATTTCTAATACTCTATATACACCAATTTAAAAAATAAAGAATGTTAAAATAAGTTAAAATTTCAACTTTTCTAACCTCCTCCCAAAAATTTTTTTTGAGAAAAAATAGTACAAAATTGTGTTCAATTTGTAGAACATAGCAATAATAGATATAAATTTAAAAATTATATGAAAAATATTAAATACTTGAGATATTGTGTGTGCGCAATATCAAAAAAAAACACTTGAGATACAGCGCTTGAAGATATGGCAATTCCAATGTTTACGTTGGTGAAGATGTATTCTTCTCTCACCCTAATTAAGATAATTTTAAACGCGTATTGTCTTTAAATTTTCAGAAAAGAGACCTTTGAAAGTCAATATATATTCTTTTCCATAAAATCGAAGGTTTCGAGAGAGCCTTTAACAGCTCGCATGTCCCCCATCTCCACGCGCACCACAATCTAAGTCCCCAAGTAAATTACCACGCATCAATGACTCATATGTGCAATAGAACAAAATGTTTTATTTAAAAATCCATCGCCTACCAAAGTTAACTATCCAACGATACCAAATTATACCATTAAACTAATTTGATATTCTTTGAGATAAGTTTTATAAGCAGTGTAAGACTCCTTGTCCCACCTGTAAAACGAATCCAATCAAGTTGACCTGATCCTTGCGTGGTAGAATAACACCAATACACTTAGATATGAAACATTCAAAGGCAATAGAGTACATTATAATACATCAACAATGAATAAAATATAGCGAATCAATGTCGTTATTAAATGATTTTATTCTACTGATGTTATATTACACCATGCCAAAATTTTAGCTCTTTCAGAACCTCTTGTTAATTTCCGAATTCCATAAAGTTACCAGAAAATATGATACTTGCAGCTTCCGAAAAGTCTGCAGTGGTTCGCATTTTAAAATTTTACTAACAAGGATACATTTTGAAAGAAATTGTAGCTGCCTCTAAAGGGTTTAGATTGAAATTGTCGTCTGGCTGGTGTAATCATAAACATCTGACTTCAATTAAAACTGTAAATCGATTAACAGGTATAATTCATCATTTCCACCCACAGTTAGTTTCCTCACATTTAAATATCTTGTTTTATGCAATAAAAATACCAAAAATATAGAAGATTCAAAATTAATTCTATTATCAGTCATTTAATAAAAAAACAAATTCATTAAAAAAAGGGGGAATTAAACTTTGTAGAGAATAAAGGTTACAACAAAATGTATGTCTCTCTATAAAAATATAAATCTGCTCCACATTTTGTATTTTAAACGATTTAAGGATTTGGACTTTACTTTAATTCCTGTGGATACGAATTAGTTATTTTCTTTTTAACAATTATTTTGGTTTCTGTTTTAGTGTACGTTATTAATTTAATGCTGTTCTTTTTTAAAACTTACACCCCATAAATTATGAAAATATTTTATATTTCTCCTCCATATTTGGTAGCACATTAAATATATAAATAAAAAATGTAGTTTCTTTATATATTAAATCTCTTTATCTTTTCATAGACTTTAATAGTCTAGTAAAGTTGATAGTGTTGCATTACTGAACTAAATGCACTAGGTTGCCATTGCCTGGCATTGGATCGATTTAGTAAATCATATGAAGCCTCTCTGCTTTAGAATATCCTTCAACACGTGACTTCTTAAACTATTCCGTGTGTCAATGTCTTGAATATAAATAAGTTTACCCTTGTATATAAAAAATATCGAAATGTACCTTTAATACCTAGAAATTTTCCAATACTTCAAGAATATTTTATTCTTAAAAGTAACCCTCTGTCAATGACCTTTATCTTAAATTTGAGCTTTTCCAAGTAAACACCCCATGAATGTTTGAGCAAAAGTAAGTATCCGAATGTTGATAAATGATAAACCATGGGAGTGGTCTCTTCCCTAAACTTTCTCGTATACCTCTGAAAAAGGTGCTGGTTTCCCCCCTCCCCAAGTGTGATAAAAAAAAATTGAGCCTTGGCTTAAACCCAGGATCCAAATGACTACTGTGCACAAATATTTAGTAAAGAATCAAATTACAGATGCGTTCCGATTTAAATGCGCCCATTTTCTTACTCTTGCTGGCCTAAGGTCAAAGTCGTAAGCATCCTCCCAAGTGCAATAGGAGCTGTTACCAGTAATGCAGCGTGCATGGAGAATCGATGAAAAGAAAAGCGCCAAATAGAGTCAATAAATATTTGCACAGAAGATTGCGCCTTGTGCATGTATGCGTGTGGAGACAAGTGATTCGTTGGAGATGATTATACAGACTGATGACAAATAACCCTTAGACTGGATTTACTTCCAAAATTTTGTTTGACTCCATTCATGACGATAAAACAAAATTCCAATCTATCCATCTGTGTTATATTCGTTTTTTTGAGTTATGTTCACATGAATTGTGACATACAGACAGACAGACTCTCCCTTCGATTGATTTTGTCCAAAAATTGATAGTGAAACCTACAAATCATGTTTTCAGACCATACCAAATTTCCTCCCTTAGTTGTCATAATTGTTATCGTGTTCATGTGATAGAATATACCCCAAATAGCTTGGACCTAGGGAGGTCTAAAACGTGGAGATCTGTCATCCTGAGTTCGAATTTTTTGACGATTACACAGTTTCTCTTGTGGTATCAGAGCAAGAGAGAGAGATAAATGGGCCACTGTATAAAAAAGCACTGAAGGTTGACCAGCCATTGTTCTCAGGGAAGCGGCTACAGAATGAGGAATCTAATTTTAAATAAAGTGTCTGTAAAGTCCTTTCTCGCTACTTACAGTCAGTTGATAATAATAACTGCATGGTACCTAGCATTAAATCATGCAGGTTGCCTCTCTTTCCTATAAAGTGTAAGATGTCATCGATTCCAAACCTGAAGTCAGTGAATTACTTCCTCTATTGAACCAACTGAATTTAAATGGTTTGCCATAAAAAAAAAGGAAATTCTTTGGTTTTAAAAAAGTTTTCTTATTTTCGATGAAAATTCAAGTATGGCCATTCATGTACTTTCTACTAAAGGTTTTCCACCATTATAAAAGTTAACTATCAGGAAATAAAAAACCACATACCCTGAAAACTTCTTTGTGTAATATTAATTATCTGATTCACAAATAGTTTAAAAACACAACCTGATTACCTTTTAAACTCATTTCAAAGTTCGCTCTAATGTTCAGTAACAAAATAGTGGAGAAAATATACTTACACTTTGTATTTTGCCTTTTGTTATGTTAAAATATTGAAGGATAAATACCTTTATTAAGACTTACTAAATAGAAATATGATACCAAGAAATTGCTTTGACAACAAATAAAGACTGTAATATTTTCTTCAAACCAAAAGTACCCTGGGCTTGGAGGTAACTTAAACTTTCGAATCTTCTTCGTTTGCGCTATTAGAACTGATCCGACGGTCTCTCACTGCATGTTCTTTCATCTACAATGTTCGAATTCTTAAGTTTCTTTAGGATGAAATTCCCAGAAAAAATATTACATATTTTGTGTATTATTTCATTTCATAACGCTACAAAAGTAGCCTCTAAATATCCTCATTGTATAAATTATACCTTCTATTAATTAAGAAAGCACATGTTAGCTGATCTGAGATTTTGTAGGAAATCTATTTCAAAGATCTGCATTAAATAGTTACGTTAGTCGAGTAAATCACAAAAGTAAGGAAAATAAAAAGAAAAAATAGAGTTTCAAGTGCCAACTTTAATTTAGTTATATTAATGTCCGTCCAATTTCTTGTAGCAGCAAGATGAGGGGTTACTTGGGATGGCTTGGCTTGAACTATGTCGATGACACGCCCTCCCCAAGCTTCCTGCACCATACTGCCTTGTATGGGGATTTTTTTCATTCTCAAGGATTTGAATATGCAAAATAGTCTACATACACGAAAAAAAAGACTGAGTAGAATAAGCCTGAACCTGAACCTCTCACAGCACTGAAACTGAGAACTGCCTGTCACTGCGGCCGAGAGTGACAATCTTGTGCAGAATTGCGGTTTTGACCTTGGTCGAGGGGTGATTAGTTATGAAATTTCGTTCCTCCTGTCACAGATCATGAAGAGAATGAAAACCAATATCAACTTGATTGAAAGTAAATGCCATATCCAAGCAGGATCGCCCAGTTTTAATGGAGAACTAATAAATGGAAGAAACACATTTCTGACTAGACAATATAATTTTAAAAACTAATTCACAAAAAGATGTCATGGAAGAAATTTTGTCAAATTCCCAGGATAATAAGGATGTTGAGCTTAGTTCTATATATGCGGTGGATTCATTGAAACTCAATCTCAATAATAAAAGAGTTGTTTTTCTTCGGACGAATTCAATGATGCCATCTCTAATCTATAGAACAAAAAATATTTCTTTCTTCGATGGGGGAAAAATAATCTGACAGTGTACTCAAATAAAAATTTTAACAAATAAATGTCACAATTTTCATAGAGGATAAGAAAAGATTTAGCCAAGCATTAACAAAAAAGTTTGAATTTACTGAAAGCAAAAAAACTTCTGTTCTTTTGTTTCTTCAAATAAGAATTAGATTCTATTCATATAATTCAAATATAATATAAGAGACATTTATTCCTCTCAATAGTAAAGCTGGGAGGAATATTTTTCCCGATCCAGCATTATCGACGAGCTTTTATAAAGGCATTTGACCCTCTCTTGTTCTATGATGTATCTTCTGAGTATTAATCGTCAACTGGAATTTCAATTATACTAAATTTTATAAGTCTATAGATAAGTTTGTGATATTTAGCTTTCACAAAATTCAATATTACTGTTCGAAGACTCAAATTTAAAAGATACTTATTTTTGGGAAACTCTTCATCAATTTGTTTCTTTATAGAGAATTTCTGCTAATTTGGAAATGTCAACAACTCTAAACTTTTATGGTATCTAACTTGAATTTGTGTATGTCAGCTTGGATATCGGGTTTGACTTTTATGAAAAGAAAATTTATGCCAGTACTTTGCACATGCGCAGTTGAAAGGTATTTAATTACTCATATTTCCTCAAGACTATAGATTTATTTCAAATTTTAATGTAATACTTTCAACATATTGTTTGTAAGTTTCGCAACATTTTGTAAAAAACATTAAAAATTTGAGATGTAAAGAAACCTTTATATCTTTCTCTTATACTCCGTGATATTTTAAGGAAAATGTAATGTAAGGAATGTAGCTATAAAGCAAAGCGATCATGATGAAAGTTTCAAACATTATCACCCAGTGAAACGGTGTGAGCCCTGAATCTATTTTCTTTCTTCATCAATTTGTGGACGGTCCCTGGGTGTCTTCGCATGTGGATAAAATCTCTACTATAAAGTCATGAGTCTCCTAATGATCCTCCGCTCATAGATTTTGAAGCATCAGGCCCAAATACATCTGTATGGTTCTTATTTTACCAATCTTGATCAAGCTTTTAATATGAAGTGTATATTTATTCCTGGTAATATGCGATGAAAGTAGAAGTTGATTTTAAAAAAAATAAATGACTTCAAGTCTAGTCTAATTGAATACATGCGACTGTGGTCAAGTATAATCATACAATATAAATGAATATATATATATATATATATATATATATATATTCAATATAAAATAAAAGTCATTGTGGGACATGTGGTGGGTATGTATGTAATAAGGTTCCTTCACATCTCCTCCAAAACCAATGGACGGTTTTCAACCAAATTTTGCAGTTTAATTTCATTATTTAAGAGAAGGGGAAGACACTTAAGAACTTTTCCAAGTCCAAAGTTAATTAAAAACACAAGTTAATTAGAAAATAACTGAAATCTCCGTTGTAATCCCTTGAGCAACTGTCCTGACAAAGTATATTTTCATTCAAAGTTCGGGCAAATTTTGTCTTTCAATGATACTAATTTATCGACATTTTCCATCTGATTTATAAAAGTTCCAAACTTTAAAATGCGTGCAGACGATTTTGAAATAACGGAATATTTATAGCTACCTGCTGTTGTAAAGTAAACGGTTAGATGAACTAATTTACCTCATTTCCAGTTTATGTTTGTATGCTGCTTAAATTGATTACATTTGCTTAAATCGGAAGCAATGGGAAAATCGGTCGCTATGAATCCAAAATAAACAAAACCCAGATCATTCCATTGACGTATGATATGGTCAGTCGAGTTTTGTAATAGGAAGGTAAGATTATTCCTATGTACTTTTCAACAGGTAGCTAGATGACATATAGCAATGGTGGATGATATAATTATTAGTGATGATACCACGAGTACAATGACAATTTACAAAGAAGAGAATTAAATTAGTCGTCCACCATGGCCATCAACCAGCTGAACTTTGATCTCCCTTTCTATATATAAAACATTACATCTGCTGTAAATTTAAAAAAGTAGCAATTAAACCCTCATGCAATGAAGTCGGTAACACAAATAGTATACATATATATCAAATATCGAAAAGTCAAAATACAAAATAAAATGGAGAGACCGTAGCAACCGGTAAAAGCGTATAGATGCTCATCAGGCAAGCAAAAATCCTTATACGAACCGTTAAATAGGTGAACTATATTGCCTTCATGAACAGTGGCTGGTAGTATAAAACACTTCGTCCTTACCCCACATATATGGATTACTTGTGTTGTATTTTCTACTATTTTATCTTCTCCCTCTGTATATATATTCCAGTAATTTCGTATTTTTCTTACCGCGATCGTTTTCTTGACATCTTTGTCGCTTATTTTGTATATGTTGCTTTACATTTCTTTATGTTTGTTTCAGGCTTCTGTTATATATATATATATATATCACAGTAAAGTAAAAACGGCGATCTTGTCTTTACAAAACCTCCTGATAGTTAATTATGGACCACTTTGGGATAATAAAGGGTCACCTGGCTATCAATGCGGTTAATGGCCAATATTACCGAAACACTTTGGCATATTCCAGCCCATAGTATTGCGATGCCGTCAAGAAGGAGAATTCTTTCTGAATCAAATGTAGATTTATTTATGATCCGTTGAGAACTCAAATAACGCCTACCGTATCCAACACTTACATCTTTCACCTTCCTGGATTTTATCATCGACATTTCGGTATGCCTGTGACTTGATTTAAAATTTAATTAGTGACAATCGATAAAAAATCAAATAGGAATTACAATCAATTTTATTTCAGTAGAATTCTTGACAGACGCTACCATTTTCTCGACGTAGTTAGTATTTGTGTCGGAAACCATCTGAAATAGAGGTTGCATTTATTTATTTCTTTTTACAGGCCATACTCAGAGAAAAAAATAATTAGTAAACCGTTTCATCTTAATGGATGTATATCAAATATTTTATAATTAAAACTTCTACAACTATTCTTTTGTTATAAAATACTTGAGTTGTATATCAGAAATAAGACGTACTTTATGAAACGAAACTGAAGATTTTAATATGAACAGATATCAAATGATTACAAATCTACAGTCACATCAGGAGAAATAAATATTTTAAGAATAGTTTCAATAACATATGAAAGGGTATAAAAAAGATGTTTCGGGATATATGTGCCTTTTACGTTTCCAAGTAATTCCACAACACCATGCCTGGCTTAATATCGTATCTGCTCAAAGTGTGTTCTGAATATACAGCTGAAATTCCCACAAAATATATCCTCACAGTTCCTACTAATAAAAAAATAACACCTCTATTTATGGAGACAAAAAAGTGAAATTTAAAAAAACTCTCAAATCTACTGATTGATTGTAAGATTTGAAGTTTAACCCTCTCAAACTGAGTTAGTGTGGGCGGTCTAAAAATTTTCCCTTTAGGCACCCATTTGTAGCCAGTCTGAGGCATTGGCTAGCCTGAGGAGGTGAGAATTCCTGAGGACTGCTTAGAGATAAGTGGGGGGTTCAATTATCTTATTGTTATTATGAAAATAGGGAAGTGTGATGCCTGGGCTACACACGAAAGTGTCTGTAAAGTAGAGACAGGCAGTTTTGAATGGGTTGTTTGGGGTTACAAGAGCTGCTGATAGTTAAAAGTGTCTCATTTATTGCATGTAGAATTTCTATAGAGGAGTATTTTAGAAATGATGAATCAAAGGATTTAGTGCCAGACATTTATTAGACACTTACATTTGCTAACATACTTGTTATCACATCTATAGTAAAGCAGCAAATACAGCTGGAAGTCTCCTCCTTCCCTCTGAAAACATAAGAAGACAAGTATATACTCTAATCATTTATTATATCAGCTTTCTGTGGAATCGGATACAACGTCATAATGTCTGGGATTAAATAGCTAAGCAAAAACAATGCTCATGAAGTAGACACTTAAAAAGAAAGAATGCTCAAATCTAGGACAAAAGGCACTGAGATAATTTAGAAAAAGTTGTAAGTTTCTTTAGCCAGAAAATGGGAATTTCAACATTTATCACAGTGTGTCTCATGTGTGGAAGGTTATATAAGAGGTGATGGGGAAAAAATGATCACCCAGGTTGGGAGAGTCCACCACATCTCCCTAAAAGTCCCAGTTTTGGTAGCCAATAAGTCACCCTGGGATTGTGCAGGTGATTCTGAGACCTGAGGAATCTCTGAAAATACCAAAGTAAACTGCCTAAAGATGAGATCTGGGTCTGATTCTGCACTGCCAATTTTGCTCTGGGGACACATGTTTTAATAAAGCTAATAACACTGATGGACACTGGGGTGGTTTTGGTGCATAACAGAATGCTCGGCTGTCAAAACCCGGCTTCTGTATTACCCAGGGCCAAGACATACCAGGGGAGCTCATTCCTAAGTGCAGTTTAGGGGTACATGTATGTGTTCGAGACTCATTATCTGTCCTTAAAATAAATTGCAAACTATCCAATATTAAAAAGAATAAAATGCTGAAGAAGTTTAATATTGACCTGAATCTAGAAAAATATTATCATTTTAAATGCACCAAGTACAGAGATATAAAAGGCAGGATTTTTTTTAAAATGGATTCCATCAAGAAGAAACAGATGCAAGTACACAAATTCACAGTGTCAGCATCCAGAACGGCATTCTGGCATACCACAGAACTTTGTTGAGTAATTAACTCACGTTAAATTAGTATTACGAAAGTGGTTCTTACGTACGCTAAATTCAACATTTCATTATTTACTGCTTTATTAATTTGCATGTCCGTTTCACAGATAAAATGGATTCAAAATTCAATTGCAACGGCGCAATTTGAAAATAGACTAAGGGAAAGAACTGACTACATGGCCATACCGTTTTGGTATCATTTGCCAAATTAGTTGGTAAAAACTTTTAAAAATATTGAATATATTCGGTAAAATGGCTCCTTATATTCAAATGTAAAGTTAAATTTAATATCAAAGTTTCAAGTATATTGAAAGGTTAAACTTCATAAAAAAATAAAGCTAGCTTTGAACGTATTTCTTGAATTTAAAATCGAAAAGATAGTTTATCAAAAGATGTCGTCCCATATTTTTTCATCTAGAAAGGAAAAGTAAGTAATGAAAGAATATGAAACTTTAACCAAATTTTTTTCTAATTTTGTTTCAGAAGAAATAAAGATATGGTTGTACTGTAATTTTCGACTGGCAACATTTTTCCTGAAAATTATAAAGAATTAGTATACTTAAGAGGAACTACTAACAAATTTTTATACCCATTATGGAAAACAATCCCAAAATGTCTTGTTTGAGAAATAAATTGTTCTGCGAAAAAAATGAAAGCAAAAGTGGCCTATTTTTCTTCTGAATAAATTCCTTTAATTTCATCTAGAAAATTGATCGTTTCAGAAACTTTCAGGATTTGATCTACTCTTCTGTTGTGTATCATTTCAAGGCTTCACTTTTAATAAATCCATTGTTTAGGTTGAAAAATAACAAAGTAAAAGAAGAATTTATAAGCTTTCCAGGAAAGATTCCCTTGTAACTATGAGAAGTGTGAACCAATTAAGTTTTGTAAATAAGAATGCTTATGTTTTTGTACCCTTAAAATAAAATGTTCTGGTGTAATTTCCTCATTCCCATTTACATTAGACACCAACCTCCTTCACAAACACAAGAATACACCTTAGGGAACATCTAAAAAATAAAATAGTGTATTCAAGAATGGAATAAATGCAAATTAAAAGCTAAATTTCTTTCATATTATAAGTTAAGAATTTATTATACTAGCTTCCAAGAAAACTCCCAGAAGGATTCTATAAATCTGCTTTTAAAATTGGAGAACAGGTTTATTGTTGTTCGCAAATCAGACAGAAAGTTCCCAAACATAATTCCTCTGTATCATCTCCATAAATATTCTCCACAAAAAAACAACAATGTTCAAGCCCACCCTTTGCCTATACCTGCTCTTTCTCTAATACCCTACTAAGAATACGAAATGGAAATGAGAAATGAAATACTTTGAGAAGAAGATTCTGGCAACAAAAAAGTTTTGTTCGTAAAAGATGGCAGATTTGTGCATTCATATGGAATACTTTACGCGTTACAGAATAATTTTTGTTCTAGATAATAAATAGAATCGCAGTTTAAAAACCGTAAATGTTTTGAGAATTCAGAACCTGATAAAACTGTAATGTGCTAAAATGCCTTGTGAATTTCAAAAAAATCGAGGACAAAATAGATACAAGAATTTAACGCACAATTCATTGATTAAGAATAATAATAAATCCCAATGCAAAATGTGTTGGAAACAGTTTTGGCGTGATGAGTAAATAAAAATACCTATTGGAAAAATGAACTCATGAAAAATTGTATATCAATTAAATTAATTTTGTCGTTGAATGCTATACAATTTTTTTGAGAAATGCCAAGTAATAGATCGCATTGATGTGTTCTCTAATAAGTGTCTAAGTGTTACTAATGATCAAACAATTTTAACCCTTGGAGTGGTTCAACTTTGTAAAGTTATTCCAAAAGGAGCGATTGAAGAACTTATCTGCTTTAAAAGTGCCTCCCTCTAACAGAAAAGTGGGTTCCAGAAAGTTGCAGAATGAGCCCTCCATCCAGGGAACGATTGCACCACCCCATGGAGGGGAGCAACTGCAGAATCTGTCTATCTATATTCTTGTATCTTACCTATTCAAACAGTTAGGGAATTTTGGGGTATTTCAGTCTGGCTTGCTTTTGGAAGACACCATCTGTAGTGTGACTGAATTACACTTCATGTCTTCAAGATGTTCTATTCTGGCCTGCAGTTCATGTGTCATCTACATAAAAAAAATAACGTTACACCAGAAAAAATGCCATAGAATCAGTAATAAAATGAACTCTATATTACTTATTTTTTGGTATACAGAGTTTCTAAAATATGAACATCAGGTTGTTTGAAAGCTATATTCTTTAGATGTCTGTGATCAATTATTTGTTGTTTATTAATAGTTGTGGCTTTAGATATTATTGTACTTCATATTGGCTATTGTCTTTTTTATATTCCTGACTTCAATTTATTTTCACGTCAGTATACACCAGAATGCGTAATTTCACTTAGAAGAGATCAACAATGCTAATGAGTATATATATATTTTACCTAATCATTGTCTATAAAACTCTCTTTCAGTATTGCTCTCGACGAAGAATTGCGTAAAAGGAAAAGGAATTGGGGAGCCGATCACAAATATAAACAGCTTTTAACTGATTAACTGTTTTGAAAGTACATAACACTTATTATATGAGAATGCTAATAATCTATATATTCCAAATAGCCATAATTGTCATAGTTAGTGATTATAAAATAACCTCTTAAATCTTATCAATGTTTTCAATAAAATACATACAAGCCTTTGTAATGAACCGTTACATATGGCAGTTTTAAGAGAACGAGTTAATACCTCAAAAGCTTACTTGAAACCAATGCGCTAAATATTGAAAGAAGATAGTTTATTCATATACCTTTATTTAGGTACAAGAGATTATCTTCATTATAATAAAACGAAATTTTATTACCCGAAATTTGGAAAACTTGATACTACTAACTCAGGTACTAGAGAATCAGTCAAAATCTTTTTCAAAATTAAATTTGTGGGATGTCTAAATATTACGTAAGCAATCTAAGGGGGGGGGGAGAGGATATGCGATTATTTTGCTGACAAGTGGAGAGGAAGGGGGGGGAGGAGATGCCATGTGATATTGAAATCACTTATTTCCTGAAACTTTGTAATCCAGCTGCACAAAATAATTTAATTTAAAAAAATTTGAAAAAAGAGACAAATTTGGGCAAAAGAAATTGATTTCAAGTTTAAACTTGAAATTGTAAGGAAATAAAACTTACATTTTTTTTTTTCATTTTGGCTGAAAGAGTTTACTTCTCACACGAAGTATACAAAGAGAAAATTGTAACGTCAAAAAATTGAACTCGATTTGACGAATCTCCATGTTTTGACCTCCTGAAAACTGAAAAAGACAATTGGAATTATGTTCCGTTCACCAGAACACGGTAACTGAAAATCATTAGAGCTACAGGATGAAATTTAGTATGTGGTCTTTGGAAGATAAGTTTTAGGGTTTCTTGCGTCAAATTTGACAAACTGTCCACGGAAGTCTGTCTGTCCGCGGTCATGTGAACAACTGAAAAAACTTGAATAGCTAATATAAATAGAAATTTTAAACAGTTTTACTTAACAAGAATGTAGTCCGTATAAAATTTTAACAAATCCGTCGAGGGTTGACTACCTCATTTGCTCGTATAATCGCGTACTTGTAAAAAATTAGTACTCCCAAACCCTACATTTAGATAAAATAAAAAACAGCGACGTTTCATAATATTAATTATAGGTCTGTGCCCAAATTTTAAACGGTAATGAAAAGTATGCGTTAAAATTATATAATTAATTTTCTAACTGATTCCTCCATACGCAGTCGTGTACTGGTAGCACCCTGTGCAATTTTTTGAAGGATTACATCACTTTTCCTGTTTTAATTTGCGTACTGAAGTAATCTCTGCGCATGTGCAAGCTAACGAACGAGGTCTTCCTGTTTTCTCCTCCTGCACGGAGCTTGCATTGGCTAAGCAGTTTGATAGGAAAATAAATATTGCTAACTTTCTAATACATACGTTATCTCTTCTCAAGATTTTCATCTAAATATTTTTTTTACTATCATCACTGAATTCACAATGAAAACCATAGTCATTGAATTCTGGGTTGCTGTGGTTCGATTTTTTTTATTCACGGGGAAGGGAAATGACAAAAAATGCTCTGAGAAGCATGTTTATATTAGGGAGGTCACTCCCTGCTGGTCATTTGAATTAAATCAAAATTTTAAAATTAGATTGTTAATTACACAGTTTTGTAAAAAAAAAGAACGAGGAGGTGCAGTTTGCTTACGTAATTGGTGGGAGAGGGGGGTTTTACAGGATTTGCTTATTTTTGCTGACAAGTGGGAGGGGGTAAAAATACCAAAAAAAATGCTTACGTAATATTTGAACGGTCCCTTAATTTTATTTTACAGTTTTTTTATCGAAACAATGGTATATTGAGTTTGTAAGTATTAAAGTTTTCTGATGAAACCAGAAAATTGAAGCCAATTAGGGTTGTGACCACATACCAAATTTTACTTTATCTGTCGTTGCGTTTAGGAATTATCGTGTCTACAAGTACGTGACATAGAAACCAATAGACAGTTAACGCGTCGAGGATTTGTCCAAAAATTTAATACGACCTACATTCCTAATTTTAAAACTAAAAAAAATTCCACCTCATCTATTCAAGCTGTTTAAGTTCTGAAATTATCGTGCTGATATGAACCCTCAATATACAAATTCTCTCGACGGACTTTTAATCCAAAAATTGATTGAAATATACTAATTTTGTATTATTAAGTCCATATAAAAGATTCTTCTTTCAACTCTAACCGTTGTTGTTAATAAGTCTACAAACATAATTCCAAAATTGCGTTTTCGGACTAGAGGTCTAAAACTGGAGATTCGTCAAAATCTCGTGTTGAAATTACGATCAATTATAATTCTTTCTCTTTGTATACTCTGTTTACTAGAATGTGTAAACAACCTTTTTTTTTCCTAATAATTTGGCTGAAAATGTTGAAGTTACTAGCAAAATATTGATTTTTTTCTACAGATTGAGACGCCTGCAAAATCAAAAAAGAATAAGGAGAAAATCTCCTAACACCTATTCGAAATTAATTGTGTGCCTTTTCACAATTTATATATAAATGTCTTGGACAAGGGTCAGTATTCAAAACATTTTTGGCCTTTCATACCAAATATAAAGGAAATTTGTAGAATTACAATGCAAAACTGACACTTTACTGTTTCTTCTTAAAAATAAAATTATAGATCTAATTCAAATATATCATACAGCTTGGAAAAAATAAAATAAGAGTCTCATTATTATCCATTAAAGTTCAGAAATGAAAATAGTAGGCTATAAACTGAATTTTATTTAAAAAAAAATTGTACTTCATTAAATCACAGCACAATAATAATAAAGATATTGCGATAAAACACACTGTCTAGCATGTGACGGTGGAGCTTGGAAATAATTCAATGCCTGAGACTACCATTATTATTAGAAGTACCCAGTTCCCAAACTCGTTAATAACGTGTCGATGTAATACTATGGTAGGTTTGAAAACACATATTAGTGGATTCTTTGTCTCATATTAAAAATTCAGCTCGTAAATTGGCACAAGAGCTACCAAAAGCAATGTAACGGCATTTAGATCACTTAATGAATGTATATCAGCAAAACTATAACGCTCAAGGAAATCCATAGGTGTAATAAATACAGTATCATTGAAGTAAGAGCCGATATTTCAAAAAATGGTTTTGTGTTCATACATTTTAAAAAAGAAATAAACATTTTCACTGACTATTGAAATAAACTTAAACTGCAGATGTTATCAGACTCTTAATAAGATAACTAAAAGTCTGTTAAGATCACTGAAACGTTAAATTTAGTTGATATATTATTCTTTACGTTTCCATGTAAACCAAAATTTTCTCTAACAAAAATACAATATTTTAAAACGTAAAAAATAAAATTTTCATCCCTTTTCTTTAACATTTATTTCAATGTTTGTTCAGAGTGAGCAAAAAATAAATTGAATAATAATTATTTGAAAAAATAATTGTTTTTTTTCGGAATTTATTTCATTTTGATGAATTTAAAAGAAATTCTAAGTAGTGTAATATAGAAAACTCATCTAGAAAAAAAACTGCTATAGTTTTAAAAAATCACACCTAAACCTTAGTTATTTTTTTTTCAATTCAATGTTATATAACGAAATAAACAACCCCCCTCTTTTCTTATCACCCCAGGCTTCTCAAATTTTTCTATGCTTGAATGGGGTATTGAAAGAGATTGGGCAACAAAATCTATTTTACTTAACAATTCGATTAAAACATTGATGCATTGAAATAAAATCTTATATAACATAAGTGTATTACAGGGAAAACACTTGAAACATAATACAATTTCAATCCAGGCTGACAAATATTAAACCGGACTTATACAGAATCCAAATTCGGACACACACAACTAGAAAAAGAAATCCAAAACTGACCTTCATTCTGAAAGAAGACCTCAATGCAGATAGCGTTAAAATGCCCCAAGCTATAGGGGTGTGGGGTCTTGGATCCTGTGGTATCTCTAATTTGCAGTAAGTACATTCTTATCAGCACTCATTGTGTCGACCGCTACCCTACCCAGCTAATCAATCAAAATGTCAAACCACGGAAGGGGGAAGAAATTCGGAAAATTACGTTCATCCCGCTTTAGAGACAGTTCACAAGAGACGTATATTTCCGGGCTGACCGCTTTCGGCGTATCTCTGACCACACGTTGAAATGCGTGTTATCCGCTTATGGGATAGTCCAAGGTCGACGTAGAAATACGTGTGAAACGCTCAGAGGGTTAAAACAATCATGCAAAAATTAACAAAGACTTTCTTTCTCATAAAAGAAAAGCTTTGTTGAGAAAGGTTTCTGTTGATGAAAAAGAAAAGCTTTCAAAAATATTTATCATCGTCAGTAGTTCTATTTCACAGCAAGCCAGAAAATTATTTTGTGAAATCAAAATATTAATAAAAATTCTACTTTCTAATGCAGTTTATAAGAAGAATTTATCCCGTCTAAGATTTCTGTTGTACATTAGAATACATAAAATTACTTTCTAGCGTGCGCTAGTTACATTTAAGATGTACACTGCTCAAGAAAATTAAAGGATTCTTCAACATTTTGAGTAAATATGTAGGTTACAGTCATGTTTTTATATAAAAAAAACTGAAAATTAACGTTCCACGGGTCCTACATACGTATGTCACAAGCAAATTCGGCTTACAAAATTAATTTCATTCAGCTTGATAGATAAAAGGCTGACTTGTGAAGATTTCAAAAGCTTTCAATATTTGGAACTTCGAATTTCATGCGATATCAGTAGAGCAGGTGGCCTCCCCGAACAATTGAAACAACTGAAAGTCGACTTGAAATGGAAATGGCCCATTGAATTCTGGCCCACTATGTCCCATTTCTCCAAAAGGGCAGTTTTTGTTTCTCAGATTTTCAGTGGCATCCTTGGCCGAACAGCAAATCGTCGCCCCTCATGCTCTATTGGGTTCAGGTTGGATGATTCTGGTCACTCCATATGCTCGATAACCTGCTACAAAAGAAAGTCTCCAGGAATACGATTTCTGTATATCGAAAGTTTTCGCCCATTAAAATTAATGTATTACCCATGGCTCCAGCGTATGGTAAAACGAAAAGTTCAAGAATCTTCTTTCTGAACCTTCTACCTATCAAACTGCCTTGCTGGATGATATAGAGGTCTGTACGTCCAACTATAATTATTCCTGCCCAAAACATCAGCTCATAGCCTAGAAATTGTTATTTATTCGTTCACAAAATTGGTGTAACATCTCAAACAACTTTCTCTCCGTATGAAGATGTGACTGGCTTCGACCTTGACTCGTCTTTGAAGAGAGCTTGACGCCACTACGTGCTTCCTGGATCGTCAACCGAGTTATGGAAGGGCAAATATTTTTACGTGCATATAAACACTGCTGATGAAAGCAATTCCGTACAGTTTGTATCGGCAAATCTCGTTCTGTAGCTCGTAAAAAGTCCCTTCATGCACACATACCTATAATCATTACGAATCTTTGTGATCGGTTTATATTTATCTTTCTGTTTCGACGGTGTGCTATGGAGAGATAACGATCTTCGACTCGTGTTATGACCATGAGCTAAATTCCTACTAGCATCCAGTTCGGAATCGATTCTGAAATCGACTAATTTCACTTCGAGTTACATCACACTTGTCTTTGTATTGCCCCCATTTCCATTTGATCTGATAAGCTGTTAATTCTGATAAATCACGACGTTAGAACATCGTTCAAATCGTTCTGAAAAAAAAATTCTAATAAACTTAATGTTGTTTTGAGCTAAATGTCTGCGCTTAGACAAATTTAACAGCAAAAATTAGTAGGTGAGAGAAGTTACAAAGTATCTTTCTCACATCATGTATATTGGATGAAAAAATAATATGATGCTTTGAGAAACTAAACAAAATAACATAAAAAAGAAACTTAATACTAAATTACTTGATAAAGCTATTAAACAAGAATGGAAGTGATTAAGTTCCGAACTGATTAACACAAAGACATAAATTAAACGGGAAAATATTTAAAAGCATCAAATAGAGAAACTGCGCAGTAATTAAACAAGTATTTATCAAGCATCCGTTCTTGATTCTCCTTTTACACGCCATTAATGCATTTTTATTTCTTCCATTACGATAATGGTTTTGGTTTCGTTCTGTCCGAAGGGTATGTTTTGATATTATCTTCAACATTTCTTTATATATGAGGATAAGTAAGTATGAATTGATCGGAAGAGCAATATTAATGTTATCCAGCCAACCGAATGTCAGAACTGATATTCTTACTTTATTCTTTCATTTTCTACAGTAATAATGTCTGTGAAACATTGCCCGAAGCAGCCATTTTTCAAAAAGCTATCATTGTTATATTTTGGATCGTGTTTCTAGTTTGGATAGGGTAATTTCGAAGGCGATAATTTTTAAAAATTACTTTATCATATTTCTTATGGACGTATATTTTTACTCGGAAAACTAAAATCAGCCTTTAAAGTTGATAAACAATTAATTAAAATGCAAAAATGGTGAATAATTTTCATTTACATAATGTCTCGGATTCTATAATTGTTATTATAATAATTAAGGAGAGTGCAGTAAGTATATGAATCAAGTTGTTTTTTTTGTTTTTATCAATAATAGAATTGTTATTAAAATTATCAATAAAGCACACAGATTAGCTTATAGAAAATAAAAATTGCTGTTTTATTTCTTATGGCTGCAAGTATTATAATTTTCGGCATAACTGATTGTCGAATTTTTAGATATTCGACAATCAGTGGCGAGAAAGATGAAAGTTTTTGTAAATATAAGGATTAAATTGTTTTCATAGCTTGTTAAACGCTTTTGGAGTCCCAGGACAGGCCACTTTATAGGACATATATAGGATACAGAGCCTTGAATATGCCCTATAAATGCACTACTTACACCCCATCTAGAGAAAAAATTTAGACATAGCTTTCTGTATCGAAAACGACACAAGATAGGAGGAAAAGTCGACTACGAAGTTGAAGAGCATCATTGATTTAGCACGAAAAGATATTTAGACGCATAGTAAGTGTTAAGAATAAAATGCACAAAAAACGCATCTGTGTTTAGTCGCGATTTTCAAAACTATGATGTCACGAAGCGCTGAAAAACTCAGCACTTACGCGTTTTTAAGTTTATTTTCCCGTCTTAGTGCCGCAATGCACCTGGATACTGGACTGAAATTCAAGCTCCACACTGCGCAACATGACACGTGACACACTGGCGCCGAATCAGTCTGTTATTCAAAATCCCATACTATATATTACTCGACCCACGAACTTAATGTCGAACTTCAATAGAACATTAGAATTTCCCATCACCCTGTAATGGGTGTTCTGCCTATAGCAAATCGTTATTAGGCAGAAAAGCGTGTCCCATCCGTCTGTATAATGTCTGCAAAGGATTTTGGTTGGATCTCTAAGCGATTCGTGATAAAGATGTACTACCCGTAGCCTCTCTCAGCATTCCTTGAGAATTTTCCGTGGCCGCGGTGGCCTGCTTCGGCTTTGGGGCCGGAGGGTTCCAGGTTCGAAACTCGATTCCACTGAAGATCCGCCGTATATGGAGCCTGTTGCACGCTAGATCATACGTAGTGGCCAAACGTCCTCCCGTTGGTGTGGCGTGGAAGTTTGGAGAGGGGGTACCAGCGCAGATGCCGTCCTCGTCATCTGACCGTGGTTCAAAATTACGAGGTCCGTCCCAAAATAGCCCTCGTGTTGCTTCTAAACGGGATGTTAATATAACTAAACTAAACAAAAAACTTGAGAATTTTCCAATTAAAGCGATAAGCTTTTCTCTAGACAGTTACGATATCAAGATATGAAGTAGAAAATATTTCATATAGTTTTTAAATATTATACTAAAAAGCCTTTAAACTTAATTGGATTTAAGTAATTTTGCAAAAAAATGTTTAGTAATCAATTAATAAGACTTAATTAAGCAGACTGAAATGCAGTGGATTAACTCGGTAGTTACAGTCCTTCTGTATTAAAAGTCTGACTGCCGAATGTTCTTTAATTACTATTAAGATGCAACGTTTGAAAACATGTTCAAATACCTATGAGCATAGTGAATTGTTATTTACAAGCAAGGCTTTATTACTATGATATGATTCAACGTTTTAAAAGTACTAAGCAAACCCATTAGCTTGCGCAAAAGCATCAGGATGCAGCAAAAAAAAGGCTTGCTTCCTTCCAACCCACGGAAATCAGAGGATGAAATTATTTTTTCGGTATTATTTATCTTCAAATTAATAACTAAATTACAACATTTGGCTGATAAATTTTATTCAAGACTAGCTGATACACCTGGCGTAGCTCCGGATTAAAATACTTTCGTGTCTAATATTTTTAATGTAAAAACTGCTATTATATAAAATATTATAATATACAAAATCCTTTTATGATCTAAAACATTTATTAATTAAAATGAAAATACCAATTGAACCAGAAGAGTTTTAAAAAGCGTCGATAGTTAATTTTCTTTATATATTATTCGTTATATAGATACTTTAACTTTTCTTAACAAATACTGAAGTATAAGAAAGGTTTTAATAAATATTTTGAAACAATTAATTAAATAGTTAATTTTTCATTAATTGAAAGCATGAGAAAAAACCAAATCAATAGTTATTCCTAATGATGTTTATCGTCGTTGTGAATCGTCTACTTTTAAAATTTTCTTTTAGTGTTCTTCCAGAATTCTGCTATTGTATTATTGCAGCAGTTCTTCGTATTATTCTTGTTCTTCAACAATAAAAAATATTGATGCAAATTGTGTATAAAATTAACTTTGAAAATTTTTTAAAAAGAGAGAAACAAATTGTACGGAAATGAAATTTGTGTCACTAATAAGCTAATTTTCTGAAATTCAATAAGGGGTAAAACTAGTTTCGCCGAATTTTTTAAAATTTTTTATAAACTGAAATTTTAACTAACTTTTGGGCTTTGAATAGTTGACAGTGATCTTTCTCTTGCCTTAAATATTAAAAGTGCAAAATGTGGTCGAAAACAGTTCATTGGTTTAGGAGGAGATGTGGAACATAGCCACATTGACTTTTATTTATATTAAGGTATCCGCATACGTTCGAAAACCCATTTTTGACCAAAAATCATAATTTTTTTTTAATGTCTTATCTGAAAGCCTATTGTTTTTAGTTTTCAAAACAGTTTTTATTTTACATATATGATGATCAGAAGTGAAATTAGAGACATTTTAGTAGAACTTGACAGTTGAAAATGGAGTGGTAAATAATACGATAAAGAAGCATTTTTAATTGTTTTTACTTTACATATTTAAATTTTATTGTTTATTTTTGTTTTAAACTATTTTACTTATACCAGGTATTATTTTGAAAGATTTTCAGTGTGAATTTCTTTGTTTTCTATGACATTGTTGCAAATTTAGGTAATTTTGAATCATTGCAGTATCTTAATTCTCCGTTAATGATGTAATTTTTGATAATAAACGTAGGAAAAGTACATAAATTGTAATTATGATCAATATCAATCACTAAAAGTATTTGTAGATCAACTAATAGGCATTATAAAGTTATTTGACTGAAAAAGAATATTCAAATCTATCGATGGCGGCTGAATGATAGAAAACGATAATGGCACATAAGGCTCAAGAAAACGACTAAAAAAAATTTCCAATCAGAAAATTTTTAAAAATATGCTAAGCTGGCAAAAACTAAGGCCTAGCCTACAAAACTGGGGAGTATTGAAGAAAAATTCTTTTTTCTTCTCATTGTAAATAAAAAACATAAACTTTAAACTCATTTTTCTCGAAATGTGATTTTTTGCAAAATTTTCATTTTTCAAACACGATAACTCAAATTCAACTTAAAATATCCGTCTCAAATTTGGCATACATATTATTTATTATATTGTCTAGGTAATGAACCAAAATATAAGTGAAGTAATGCTCCATTAAAAACTTATGTATCTTTTAAGGTTTGAAAAAAGGCCAAAATTCTTTAAAAATTCATGATTTCACACTAAAACTCTTATAATTTACATGTTTTTAGATACATTGCAAAACTTTTGCTTCAGGACCTAGCCAATAGTTGAAGGATTATATATGCTAAAGGATTTATCATTCTGATCATTTCTTTTTGAACAAGGGTGTTTGAAAAAAGGTCAAATTTAGTGCAAAAAAATCTAAGTTTTTTCAAATTTTTAAAAATATATTTAATTCATTTAACTTTTTTCTATGATTTATTAAGTTTTAACATAAATGCCATATAAAAATACAAAAATATTGCTTCAAATATCATTATTTAAAAAAAAAGGCCTCCGAACGTAGTCGGATACCTTAATACTGGACCGGAAAATAATCAGAGTTTCTTGAAATATTTTATTATTAAAAATCAGATTTCACAACAAACAAACAAAAAATGTTAAATATTGATCTTTTATTTACTGCAAACATGTTATTAGAAATAAGATGTAGACTCAAATTCAATAAACAATCAACACGAAGAATTCTACTTTACAAGTGAGTAAATAAATGCTACAATTGTAACACTACATGCAGCAGATAATTTGATATAATAAAGTACAATGGAGTTATGGGAAAATGTGCAGTTGGAAACTTGCCACTGAATACAGCTTTTAAGTAATTGTACATAGTAGAACACCCTTTGATTATAATGAAAATTAAATTAGTTTTGAATGCTCCCATATATTTCGAAATAAATAAATAAATATTTCATTCATTTAGTGAAAACTGGACTTCTAATTTCGGACATAAAAATGGTAAATTCGGACAACAAAAATAGGTCGGAGGGAGTATATAAATTGTTCAATCAGTTTGATGACACTAACTTAACTAACCTGATTTAACAACTTTATACTAAAATTAGAAAGAAAACTTTGCGTAATATAAGAAATGAGAAAACGAGTAAAAATAAAACTATTGCATGATATGAGTTACTAAAATAAAGATTTAAAAAATTGGCACAATATGTGAAACACAAAATTGATCAAAATCATTACTATGTATATTATCTACTTTAATAAGCAAAAAAAACCGCAGAGAAAATGTAGAAAATTTGCACTTAGTACAACATACAAAAATAGAGAAAAAAGTCATTGCGCTAGTTGTAAGCTACCTTGGTTAGTGGGTGAGTAATTTTAATCGGAGCAAAAACCAAACAAGCTTATGTTGTAGTTTGTAGATAAACTTCACTGCAAGCTAATTTTCTACAACATATAGCAAATTCTGTTCAATTATAAAAAAAATACCTGTAACTAAAATTCGGCTCAAGCTTACATCATCTCCAAGTAACTTCGTACAACAAAGTCCATATTCTTTTATATGTTTAATTATGCAGTTCAATATACCACTAATTTTAATAGTATTTAACATTCCAACTTGTTTTTAAATTATTATTATAAATTACACTACGAGTCTCCATTCTTTCAAATTAGCAAGTATACTTTTAGATAATATATGCTAAAAGCAAAAGTAGTGTATTCCAAAGAATATTAAAAATTCATGCTTTACAGCCACATTCCACGACGTGATTCGATTTCTTGTGAAATGAGATACATATGTTCATCGTACATTTAAATTCATTGTATCATTTGTAAGTTTAGAACTTCCACAGTGTTAACACACTGTGTGCGGAATACGAATTAGATGCAAACTCATATAAAAAGACAAACCATAACTGATATGGTATAGACAATGTTTATACCATAAAAGAATAAGTAGACGTATTCTGCAGGCATCTATTAACATGGCCAACTTATCTAAACTAATAAGCGAGTCAAATTCTTGAATTAAAATTTTGATGTTGGGTAATTAGAAAAAAAACCCCGTATTTTTACGTTTTCCTCTTCCAAAGTGTTAAATTATGCTTACTACCTAGAATTCCTAAATCCACATTCTCCGAGCATAATAATTTCAAGTTAGTAAGTAACATTCATTTATCTTCATTCATTTTGATATATTTCTAAATTGTAGAATTTGATATCTAACATTATTACAAATTCTGTGCTAGTAAATTCTTTGGCATAGTTTCAAAACTATTTGAGGATAAATGCCTGTGGAAATTTCATTTTCTCTATAAATCACCCAAAAATGAGACTTCGCAGTTACTCCAATCTAAACTGTATTTTGTTTGATGAAAATATGGTTCAAATAAATCGTCATATATTCAGAAATGCCAAATGAAACAAAAGGTTAATATAGGGAATTAAAAGGTTAACAACCGTAGAAAACTTTTAAAACCATTTTTTATTTTATTACTATGATTTTAATTGAAGAGTTAAATAAGTTTATACAAAATGTCTCTAAGCGAAATAAATAAAGATTATGCTAAATTTGAATCGATCGATGTTAAGAGGGAACTTCTGACATCTAGCAGAGAACTACTACATTGATGTTAAAAGGGCTCTTCTGCGTAGAAGCTTTCTTCTAACATTGCATGGAAACTTGGATGCTGTACCAAAACGTGGCTGTGAATGGTAGAAGCCCCGTTTTCACATCAAAGATGCATTCTTCAAATTAGCTTTTTTCTAACATCGCATGGAAACTTGGATGCTGTACCAAAACGTGGCTGTGAATGGTAGAAGCCCCGTTTTCACA
>BGPR01020509.1:15310-27795 GCA_013235015.1 Araneus ventricosus | reverse complement strand
CAATATACCGATCACAACCGATGCGTGTGCGCGCATTGTCACTGTGACGTCATCAAAATTCTTCGTGATTTTCACCAAATTTGTAACTCGACTGTGACTAAACTGTAATTACAAATTCTACAATTATTTTTGAAATCTTCAATGTCTACTTTCTCTGTTAAATGAAACTAATACCAACTCTCTATGTTATTTGGTTACGGAGCTATAAGCGTTTAACTTTACCACGAAATTCGACGTAATTCAACAATTCTTGAGTAATATTTCGCGTGAACGTAAGATCGATGAATAAATTACCAAATGTACTTGGATAGTCTGCGCGTGAGCGCATCGGTCTCTGTGACGTCATCAAACTTTTTAGTGATTTTCAACGACTTTGTATCTCGACTGTGACTAAGCCGTAATTCCAAATTCGACAATTATTTTTGGAATCTTCAATGTCGACATTCCTCTGTTAATTGAAACTAAAAGCAACTCTCTATGTTATTTGGTTGCAGAGCTATAAGCGTTTAAAAATGTCACGAAAAGCGTCATAATTTTTCCCTTCCCGAAACACCATTAGACCACTATGGAGAGACGTAAGTCTACGTCAAAACAATTCCTGGCTTTCAGCTTTGGAATTATGCATAAATTGTTTTTTCTTTGCTGTTAATGTAACATCGTGATCTGAAAAGAAATGAATTAAAACTTTATAATTAAAAATATATGAAGTATATAAGAATTAAAAATGTATGATATCTAAAACTAAATTTTTACACGAGTTGCCATGTTTCTGAAGAACGTTATTTAATACACGAAAATGTTAAGCCATTTGCCATGTTTACGATATTTACACAAAAATGCATTGAGAAATAGAAAACTTTCTGAATGTGTTTTATAATGTGACTGAGTTAGTATGAAATTAAAAACTAATACTTGAGCATGTTATAGAAAGTAACTGTAATCGGTACAAACTGTTTTAGTTAATATCAGAATTTTGAAAAATTTGACAGTATTAAAAATGAGAAAAAAATTAATACAATAATTAAATTCATTTTCACCATTCTCTGAAACTTTAAATTTGGCAAATGTATCATGAACGAGGCCATAATTCTACTGGCCTTAATTTTTATAACGATAGTTCATATGGAATTGCGATAGTTCATATCAATTTCAGCAGCCAGATGCGTCTATTTAGTAGATGGAGCAGTTAAACTCCAGCGAATAACCCTGTTAACATTATTTTTTAAAAACCTTTAAGCAATTTATTGAATATATATTTTTAAACTATACAAGCAGTTGAATTAAAGCTCTGTTCCTTTCAACTATTTACTTTCTAGTACTGTTTAAACTTTTCTGTTTCACATTTCTGAACTGCCGAGTGCAAGAGATAGTTTATATCACCGGCCGCTAGGATCGCCTCAAAAAGATTACATATTTACATTAGATCGAGCGCCACCTAGCAGAAACCAATTGTAGTTCAAAGTTCAATCGAGTGCTATTCCCAGAGGCTGCTTGCCTTTATAAGCAGCGCCGAACTGCAGTGCCTACACAATTTTTCAGTGTATAAATGTAATTCCAATTTCTTTCATTTTCAAGTGATATTTCAATCTATCTTAATAAAATTTCCCTTTTAACCCTTTCAAGTTCACTACCTATTTTGTTTAGAAAATTACTAAATTTATTTCAAAAATGAGTATGAGACATGTAGCTGATCATGAATATGTAAAGGAGAAAAAAATGTATTTTTTATTTTCAAGAAATATGTGGTTTCACAGTGAAACCAATGAACGGTAACTGGTTATTTTCCCTCCGAATAAGTTATGATCGAGATGCAATTTAAATTATGTATTTAATTTATAAGTATACGTGAGTAATCAAGATATTCAACCTTCATAAAATTAAATATTGCTTTCGAAGATTCAATTTTAAAAAATATCTATTTGTGCAAGAACCCTCATCATTTTGTTTCTTTTAATCAAAAGCAATTTATCTCTTGCAATGTCGATATCTTTGTGAATACTAACGGTATTGAACTGGAATTTTTATATAAGTTGGCCTATATGTCTGGCTCTTATGTTATGAAAGAAAAAAAACGCTACTTTTCCTCACGCACAGTAAAAAAAAAAAGCTCAATGTGTGGTTTCAGAGCGAAACTAATGAACGCCAAAAGATTAAAACTTTAAATCTTCAGGAGAAACGCTGAGAAAAAATGGAATTCCTCGAAACGCTTAGAAATTATTGATCTCCCTCATCACACAACTGCGCAACAACTTGAATTAATTGCAATTTTTATTTTAATTTACTTGCATCAAAATTTTCATGTGCGATAACTCATTAAAGTTAATAAGACAATTATTTTTCATCATAAAAATTGGTTTGGTTAATCATTTTCCAATCACAAGTGGACTAGAATTATTTGGTTCATTGAGTACCAGTGCCTGAGCACATCTTCTCAACATGAGCTTTTTAAAAAATTAAACATAAAAGAGACTCACACACAAAGCATTATTAGATTGAAGAGTGCAATATGGATTTTGTCTTTAATAATGACTACTAAAGGGCGATTTATTTTTGTATACGCTTTGGAATCGTGTCAGATATGGATTGAATGTAAAAGTAGAAGCAATCAATGTGTTAATTTCTTTATGGCGGTTTAAATGGTAGAGGTAGCCCCATTTCTGCAGGGCGTGCATGCGCGAAGGCGGCTGACACAGAGGGCGGCAGCGGCCGTCCTCGCCAACTTCCTTCTTCAAATTCTTAAAAATTACTGAAGTATTTCTAAATTATAAGGAATTATTCAAATTATACTTGCTTCAAATTTATTTTTATTCATATAAGATCTCAAAGGGCGAAGAAGCAAAAGATTAAATTATTTTTACAGTCCTGCCGTTTTCGGAAAATTATGTTTAGGTTTAGGAAAAAGAAGTTTGAAACAAAAGGCTGTAATTATGTCGCTTCGTCTCAAACTGAGGAAGGAGAAACTGAAAAAAATATTCGAGCCAGTTTTCTGAAGCTTTTCTTTAAAAACAAACGAAATAAGAAAACAAATGCATCCTTCCGTGCAAGTCGGAAGATTAGATAGCATCATCTTGATGCTGTATGGTGATTGCAATCTTAAGCGAGGGATGGCAAATGGGCATGTTCTTGGTCATGAATGATTACATTTTGCAACTGCATTTCACTGTCTTAAAACTAATAGTAAAGGTGACCAGTGTCGTCAAAATCGGGCTCGCTCAGCTCTTACTTCAAAAAATAATAGAAAGTCACTAAAATATAAAAGAGGTATACAAATGAAATTTGAGTACCAAAAATAAATGTGTGAAATAGGAAACTCATTCATGCCTTTCTCAGATTTATGTGCTTCGGGAGTGAAGATGGTATTAGATAATGGTTGCATTGCTGTAGAAATGATAAAGCAATGACTGGACAACAGTACTATGTATATGAGGGTATGCATAGAGATATACTATTGAACAGAATGGCTTGAAACCCTATTGGATGGATTTTTGCTATTTCCGTGTTTTGTAGAAAATTATTGGGAAAAAAGCAGAGAAAGAGAAAAGAACAAGAACATATGTTCACATTTCATCTTAAGTCAACTAGAGAGAACTGCATATTATCCCTCCTAAAGTCTTTGTTTACAGAAAACTTTAATTTTCTGCAGTGTATGTTCCATATTTTTAATCTATTGGTAAACAATACATATTTTTGCAATAATATTGATGAAATATTGTAAATATATAAATAATTTTTCGCAATAACTATTAATAGACATGTCTCATGCATAAAAATGTAATGGTTCTTGGTTATGGGATATTTATGTCCGAACCTTCTATTTAAAATTTTCTCGGAGAAGAAAACAAAATTCTAAACAATCAATTTAGCTTGTTTAGAGCCTATTACCTTATTTCTCATAGAAAATTATATATATATTTTTTAAATTCGTAGTCAAGGGCTTAATTGTATTTAAAAATTATACAGGGGAAGACTCTAAATGTTATAAAATCTCGCTGAAATGAGAAAGCGAATTATATCTTTTTTTGATACCGAGATCTAGCATTCTAAATTGCTGTTTGGTTTAGTTTTGAATAAAAATACATATAAGAACGAAATGAATTAAGCCTTTGCACTCCTATGTCTAGTGTGACTCGACATTCTGAATGATGCATCTTTTAGACATTCTTGTTTGATATTGCTTATTATAAAAACCATATAACAGCAAAACACAAACAGTTTATTTTTCAAGTATTGAAACAAATTAATAACAATATTTTTCAGCTTTCTAAAGCTCTAAATCAATCTTTACACTGTTAGTTAATGTTACACTCACAATTATTCATCTTATTATCTTTCAAGGCACAGAGGGTCAATACTCTTATTACAATAATTAAATATGATTAATCAAAGATGCTTCTTGCTTTTTTTTTTATGTTGTACCCTTGTCGTGTTTGGGAGATTGCTTGCTATTTTGTAGAAAAATTAAGTTTAAGGCAACGTGTTTGCTTAACTTCAATATAATTGAGAATTTGCTGTCATATATCAAGCTTTGCATTGTGGGTTAACAGTCGTATCAAAAAGAAATTTTTGATTTAAAAATTTCCTCTCATTTTCATTTTAGTTAGATTAATTGTTCCATGCATAAGTAGTTAACTTTTATTTTACTAATTTCTTTGAAAGACAAACTAATTTCAAAATATTGCAAATATCTCTAATCAATAGTTCTTAAGAATGAATTGAGAAAACCTTCGTCTGAAGAAAAATTTTATACACACAGCATCACGTGCATGGAAAGCGATAAGTTCTGTAGTATATCTGTTTATGACATAAGAAACTATTTTATTTAGGGGAAATCCAGGGCACGTCCAGGGAGATATTTCTATTTCTCATCTAAGTACCAACCAACTACCTACCTACCTAAGTACCAACCAGTCTCCAACAAGTCTGTTTCATGGACATGATCCAGAAGCTGCCTCAAACTGTGTTCTCAAATAGTAAGAAATAATTATTTCTTTCATGTGGTTGACTTACTTTCTACTGTTGATTTTTTATTAAAGAAGTTATTTGTTATATATCTTTGCATAGTAATTTTTGACAGACGAACAAATGTTTGAGAGGATATTGAGTTTTGGTGTGAGATGTAAAGAGATATGACCCATATTCCTCAACTGTGGCACATATCTTCACGTATTGTAACTTTCACTTTTCGATATTTCACCCGGAAGAAATAATAATACCACATCTGTAATTTTCATGTACCAGCCTGAAGAAAGAATTCAAGCTTTATATTAAAGAAAACTAAAACTTTGTGTCAATTTAGTGGTCTAGCTCAAATTTAAAAGTTTTATATAAAAAACAATTTTATTAAAATAGTGGTGGAACTTTTATAAACACGTCTTTGCATGTTCAAATGTTTGGTTTTGTTCTAAGTTGCTTAATGGAATAAAGTATCTTAGAAAAATGACTACAAATGGCGAATGAATCTACATCAAATCTAGTGAATCAAAATTTACTAAATTATTTCATGAAGAATTTGTTATTCTTCCAAATCGGTCCCATACCGGCTTTAACCATTACAATTGCACTCCTTTAAATTGATTAATATTCATGCATTATATTGTAGTCTCATTTTTTGTGAAATTCGAATTTATAAGATGAAAACAAAAAAAATATCATATTAACATAGTATCCAATATGAAAAAGTCTAAAAGCAATTTCGTTTTAGTTTATTTAATTTATTATTATTTAAACCTTTATCCGCAGTATTTGAATCTTTAACTTCTCTACAATTTTTGGATTTATATGGACTTTGCATCAACTATAATGCTGCATTTAGTCGACTCTATTAATTCTAACGTATATCAGGAGTTAACAAATGTTCTATAAGACATTTAAGAGTTCCATCTACTCTTTAAACGCTTTTAAAATGATATAATTAACACTTGAATATCTGCATCTTGCTTCGCAGTGAGTTTTGAAATAATATATTAAGCATACTAGCTGCCTTCGGTGACCATCTTCTTCGCCGGGAATATAATTTCAATTGAATCTTGAAAAAAATTCTATTCCTATTTCTCTTAACAACGTAAGAAGATCGTAGTATGTGTTTAACCTATGATCTTTTAGTGGCCCTGAAACCTTTTCTGTTCATTGTCTATATAAATGACCCTAATGGATTCCAAATAATTGACCATGTCATGTACTACATCTAATTGAAAATTGCCAGCGCCATCTTCACTTTCTTATTACTCTTTCAAAATATGCATTTGATTTCAACATTAAAATGGCGCAACACATTTTATAGCTATCGGCATGTTTGCTGAACTATGCATATGCTGAAAAAAGAGTGTAAACATAGCAACCATAATATCATTTAGCTTTCTGGATATATTACTTCATATACCTAATATCTCAGAGATCTTGGCTTACAGATTCGACAAAATTTATGATGAAATAAAATATGAAAGCAAAATGTATTAGGATATTACCTTAGCATTTAAAAATGAAAGAGAAACACGCAATTAAATATTTGTTTAAACAATGAAATCGGTTTAAAATGCGTTGCAACAATGAAAAGAAATCTTGTAAATTATGCAAACAAATATATTTAAAAGGTAATATAAAATAGAGAAAAAATTGTACGGCAACTTAATTGATATCATTGAAATGTAATTTTTTGGAAATTTCAGATGGTATAAAAATGATTTTTGTGCTGTAATATTTCGGAAGTTATTAAGGAAAAACGCCAAAATTTCGCATGATTTTTAATTAATTAAAATTCTTATGAAAGTTTTTAAAAAACGGCTCCGAGATGCGCATTCCCACCCTCAAACAATGTTCGTGCCAAATTTCGTAGCTCTAGGTCCAGCTGTCTGTCTTGTAGAACTCCAAAACACACACCATTCTACTTTATTATTAGTAGAGATAGTAGTATGTAATACATTTTGAAATAACAAAGTATACCTAGAAATGGATATCTCAAAGGGTAGGGAGCGCTTTCATAATTTGTCTTTCTCAGTGTGTATTTGAAAACAGAGCCCAGTGACATTTATTTTAAGAAGGGAATTGGGATAGAAACGGAGCCACTGCTTGAGGGATGTGAGTAGAAATTTTTCCGAATATAAATCTGCAGAATCATCAAGCATTTCTACATTTCTTGACCATCTAGATTACAAATTTAACTTTCAGTTTTTCAGTGCTCAATAATAGCATGAGATATCGACGTTCTAGTGTTGAGTACTATTAACATCTAGTGACGAGGCAATGAGTTTTTGTTGGTAATGTGCCCGAAATACCTGAGATCTTTTTTTATGAAAGTCAATCCTGTGTCCTAGCTATAATTCCATAATATAATAGCTATAATCTCTCTTAACTCCATGTGAATCTTATATTGATGTTTTATTAGGAATTCCGTGGGTCTATTGTTCGAGGGAATGTTAACTCATCGAAATGCTTATTTCTTTGATTTCAGTTTTTCTCACATACCTATCTTACATATCACTCTTAAATTCGCGATTTCAGGCAATGTAACATTTCAAAATCTACTAAATAGGTGTCTTTTACCAATATTTCGATTTATCCTGAAGTTCTATGCTCACCGTGTTCACGAAACAAAATAACAAAAATGTATAACTTGATAATTAAAAATATATAGAGAATCAAGTAAATTAAAGTAAAAAGCAATTAAGAATTAAACAAATTAAAAAAATATTACAAAAAATGTTTTTTTAAAACAATCTGATTGGCGATATAGTGTTTGTTTTTTGTATTTAAAAAATCCCTTTGTGATTTCCTTTCCTATCTCGTATTCGTTTGGGGTCTTTCGGGCTAAGAGAAGCGTTCTTAGACGAAAGTCCAGCTTCTTACCGAAAAATATCCGAAGTCTTTTTAGTCGGTTACGTAAGCTTGTAGCCCTTGGAAAAAGTAAGCTGGAATGGATTCCTTGTTTGTTTAATTCAATTTTATTGGTAAGATTTCTTTGTCTTTTTACTTCTTTTGATGTTTTTTGACAATTCAAACACATAATTAAGGCTCATAAATAGCATACAAATGTTTTGAATTACAAAGATTATGTTTGAATTAGAACTCAAAACCAAACTCTTGTAGCTTATTTTTATTTAGTGGGAGTTGTATGAGGTAACGCTCGATAATATTTATAACAGCTGTGCTTTGACAATGGCACGCAGGAAGCATTGATTTTTCGATTATATTGTAACATCATCCTATTTATCGTAGAAACAAAATGAAGCATTTTTGGAATCCTTAACACCTATCAAATTAAATCATAAATAAAATAGTGAAAACTTTTATGAAAAAGAGATTTTGGAGAAGGCGTAAATGTATAAAGATAATACATAATATCAAATATAAAAATATAAAAAATCCAAAAAAATCCTCAATCGCCATAACTAGTTAAGATAAAAGGTACTAAAATAAACTAAGAAAGTAAAAATTATATATATATATATATATATAGTAAAGTATCGTTTATACGTTTTTCATTTATGCGCCTTTTACGCCTATACGCCGTTTCATTACAGTCCCGATTCATTTGTATTCATTGCAGTGATGAAGTACTTCGTTTATATGACACAAAGCTTTGATTATACGTCGTTTTCCCCAGTTCTAAGTGTGATAATTTTGTCCTTACTAGTGTGTGAAATGTGATTAGGGTATCATGACTTTAAATTATTCCCAATTGATGAATTAATCGAAGGCGATTTTGCTTGTGCTATTTCAAGCGATGGTGACGAAATTATTCCACCTTTCTTTAAACTTTTGAGGACGGCCACACAAGAAACGTACGGTTCCGTCTGGCAGGCGTTTCCCAACGCACGAGGATGCTCATGGCCAGGGCATTTTTTCTAGTTAAGCCAAATCGTATTAAAGCCGGTGTCACACCGACGTGACAGTTGGTAGCTAAAAGCCACAACTCTTACGTATTTGCGACAGTCGGAAGAGAATGTGCGAAGCAGCTAGCACACCCGCATGGATTTCGTCTTCCAAGGTGTAAACCGCGAGGACGCGCAAGGGGGTGTTCGACACCCCACGCCACGTAAACTGTGAGAAATCCTGACTTCCCTTTAGTTGAAATGAATCAAATCCATGCTGTCTGCATTTAAGGTCACATTCAACAGACGGAACGTGTTTTAAGAAAAATTCTTTCATTTTTTTATTGGATTTCACCATAAGAGGTGTGAAAAATTCCCTTGGGCGTCCTCGCGTCGGGTTTCTTTGCTCAGTTGAGTGATCGTATTGGGGTCAGGAAAATATTTGTTATCTCGATATTTAAGCTTTAGTGATGAAACAATTGGATTCAAGAGCATTCTATAATTCTAAAATGGAGATTTTTGCGGGTCCAAGACTTTTAAACTGGATAATAGTATAAGGGAATATGTTAAGAAATTGGTGCAAATATTACATTATTCTGGACGTAATGAAACTGTAGTCATCTGGTACATGCCTTATCCTCTTTTACAAAGACTATTGGAGGAAAAGCTTAAAACTGTAGAAAATATTCTGAAAAATAAAAGTGTATTACGCCCTAAATTTATAGGATCTGAATTTAAAACCCATCAGAATTCTTATTTGGATTTCTAAAAAAGAGGCTTTCTGCGCACCTAAGAAAATTAGAAGCAGTATTTTTCTATCCAAATTGTATAATGATTAGTACGTTGTTGTTTCTTTACTATAACAAATGTTGAAAGCATGTATGTAAGAAATATACTTTTTTTATGTGTTCGCAATGCGCTGCATAATATCATTTATTATTTACTAAATTTTCACGAAAATACTACTTCACTGTACATTCTCTATGTGGAAAAAACTTGACAGACTTCCCGAGCCCCAACCGCTATACCAATTTCGCAAATTTTTATTTCATATGAAAGTTCGTGCTTTTTAAAAATGTCAACAATTGCCGGTTACCCCCATCCGTTCTGGGATTTCGAGAGAAATTGTAAAAACACTTCTTTACTGTGAATTTCTCTTTTGGTTAAAATTTTGACAGAGTCCCCAGCCTCAACCACTGTAACGATTCCGTCATTTTTTTAAATAAAATCGTGACCCCTAGCTACAAGTTCCATGGTCGCCTCCCCACATCAGCCCATCATTTTCGAGATAAATCTCAAAAACAGTACTCCACTATATATTCTGTAAAGGGAAAAAACTCGTAGAGTCCCCAGCCTCATCAATTGACCCTATTTTGTCTGTATTTTTCACCAGTTTACTTTGTGATTTTTCAAGCATAGCTAACCCATCAGAAGACCCCACATTTATTGTACAAGTTTAAAATTTTTACTTTATAACTTTGAGTTTATAATTTTGTCCAGTTTCACGTCATTCTAAAATTTTAAATTTGCACAATTTCTTATTAAGATTGTTTAATTTTATTTGTGCGTCAGGCTGAACTTAGATGCATTTTTTAAACTGTTCATCTTTATTTTATTAAAGCAAAATATAAGTGAATTTAATTATGAATGAAACAAAATGAAAATTTCTTGAGTTTATAATTATTTCCACCTGTGCATTAACCATAATTTGTACTCCAGATAACTTTTCCATAAGAAGTTTATTTATGGGAACGAAAAAGAGTTTTGCCAGTGGAAATTAGGAAGTTAATGAAATTTTACATATGTGAACAACCCCTTATGGAATTTTTAACCGCAAAATATTTTAGGAGGCAGTATTTTCTGTATACGGCATCTTGGTAAATGTGGAGTTTACAGTAACCACTTGTTTCTCGCCAATTTTTCTTGGCGCAATTTCATGTGCCGTTACGAAATACTGTTTTGGATGTGCAGCGCTCTGTTGATTGCTCTCTTGCGCATGCGTCACCTGAAAAGGAGAGATTGAGAAGGCAATGCCTGTGACATTTCAAATGTTTACCGGGCAAATCTTTTTAAGTTAAAAAAAAAACCGCGGCTTCGCTTTCAGCATAGCGAAATAATCGTAGCTTCGCTTATTTATTGAGAACCAAAACACACAGAAAAAAATACACAGCACTGAACCGATATTCAAACCGAAGTGTTCCAAACGTAGTTTTATTCAAATTCGAATGAATGGACCAATCACAACGGATAGATGAACAAAACTGTCCAATCGGAACAAGGCGCAATATGGCGTGATGTGCAAAACACCGATGAAAAGACACTCGTCGCATGTCACTCGTTAAAAATATTATTGTGCAACCAAAACAAATGTTCTCTCATGTCCGTTCTTGGCGCCAACGAGTTGGCTATCCTAAGAGGAACGAAGTTAGTGGGTACCGTAAACTCCACATTAACCCGCATCTTTCGTTTGGATATATGATGAACGATGCCAGAATAAAGTCCAGAACTTCGTTTTCTTCCTGCGACGTTGTTACTAAAACTACTATAGCACACTAAAAATATAGCATTTTTCTATAGTGGAATTTCTGGTCAAGGCACGAATCATAAAGCAATAAGAAGCTTATTTATGAGCTTGGAAAAACTAAAATAAAAGCATTTCCTTTAAAGTGCGATTTCCAATAATGCTATTTAATATAACGCGTGGCATGTCAGCAACTTACTTTTAATTTAGAGTGCAAGAAACTGCTATAAATCTTAAAACAGCCACTAAAAATCATTTTTCTAATAAAATTAAAAGAGAAAAAAATTCGAAATTTTTTTAAAAAATATGAAATCTTAAAAAGCACACTTTTTTAAGTTGGGAGTTGATTAAAAAGAAAACCTTGAAAAATGAAAAGCAATATAGAGAAAGAAAAAAATATTCTTAAAGACAGTAAGAGGAAAAAAGGCAGCGCATATTTCTCTCTTTATATAATCTGAAACAGTTACACTTACGCCGTTTCACTGAAATGCTAATGATCGAATCGAAAGACATTGCTTGGTCTGGGCTTTGTGGCCGCAGAGTACCCGGTTCGAAACCCGATTCCATTTAAGGATACGCTGTTCATTGGGGCCTAGTGTAAGTGAAATCTGACGTCTTGGATCAAACCCCTTCTCGCTGGTGTGGTGAGGAAGTTTGGAAAGAATGGCGCCTGAACAGGTTTCATCCTCGTCGTTTAACCGCGGTTCAAAATTACGAGGTCCATTCCGAAACAGTCCTCCTGTTGCTTTGAATATAACTAAACTAATCTAAAGATGTGGGTGTATTTAATATTGATATTTAGATAGTTATGCAGTACCTATTAGTGACAGAGAAGAAAGTAATAATCCTATTTCGAAACGGCTAATTATTTCTTTTAAATTGTTTACAGAACACTAAATTAGAAAAACTAGAAGTGATTTTCTTTTTTAAAGGAGGCAATCTTGAATATAAAAGTAAGCAAGGAAACAATGCTGTGACTAATTTGAGTATAAAAGCAATAGAAAAAAATTAGAATTTTTTTTTTTTTTTTAATTTTTTCCCGGGAAAATAACGGAATTTCAGTTAGGCTTTAAATCCTGCAGAATAATAAAAAATAATTGCAAATACGCCTAAAGGTAACGTAGTGCGGGTATCCCAATGCTTTCTATACGGTGGAG